>VWZG01010818.1:48304-95084 GCA_013396735.1 Grallaria varia
GTTAAATATTCCTGGTACCTCTTTTTTTTTTTTTTTTTTCATTTCCCCCAGGTATTTCTTAGAGTATCTCCTTTATTAGAATGTTAAAAAACAGATAAATAAAGCATTAATGTATTAAGCAGCAGTGACAGAAGGACAAAATAAAAAAATTAAAATAAACTCAACCAGTATAATATTATAGCTGTATTTCATGATAGTGACCTTAGTATGTCTTCAAAGCATTCATGATGTCTGCATGAAGATTACATTGCAGTTATCAATTGATTTCCTTCACCCTTCACTTTAAAATTGCTTTCTGAGATCACATTCATTTGAAGCCTATTAGGTATGTAGCAGTAGTTTATACCAGTTAAGTCTGAAAAGTGGTTACTTTGTTGTATGTTAATATCTAGTCCACTCCAAGATTGGATTTGCTTACTAAGCTAGTCAACGGGCTTCAGCAATGGCTCAATTATTTGTCTTCCATTCCACTTAAGAGCAGAATTGAGATATGATTGGAATAAATACTCAGTATCCCAATTTCGATATTTTCACTAGAAAGCTGACTTTTAAATCAGAGAAAAATAAGTTTGTAAAACATGCAGTTAATTTTTATGCAGTCCTAAAAGCATGCCTTGTAATACTGTTTCCATGTTTTTAAGATATTAGCTTTGACTTTTTTGAAATTTGTTAAATTGAAGTTAGATTTTAATTTATTTTTATTTCAGCCTCACTTTATGCATGATATGTAAGTTAACATTTGCTTATTTTCCAAAAGAAAGTGGAATTCTCTTGTTCCTAATGTAAGGTATATGCCTCTGTGAGAGAATTACATTATTACATATTCCTGTCATATTCTGAGCTGCAGCTACTACTTATATATTCATGTTAAAAGATTGTCTTCTGTGTGTATATTATCTAAGAATTTCTGTTTTGTCACCTTCCTACCTGTCTTCATGGAGCTTTAATTTTAAGGTTGATAACATCTGAGGGGCAGAAGACACATGAGAAAGAAAGAAAAAGTTGAGAGAGAAGTTGCAAATCAGTGAACAGATACCAAGGCATAGTTTGGTATTGTAAATGAATGAAAGAAATGTGGAAAGATCAATGGACTGGAACAAGTAAAATGCAAAAATAAAATTAACATAAAGGAACAGAGAAAGGAAGAAGACATTCTGCTTACAAAGAATCTATCAGCAGCAGTTTAAACTCTGGAGCAGAGAAATTAAACGCAATTGCCTCAAATCATAACTTCTGTCACTACAGAAATGGAAAAAGATGGGCAGGTTGTCAGTGAGTGAAATACAGAATCTACCACAGTGTTAATATATTTTACCTTTATTTTTATTTTTTTAATTTTTGTTCTTGCCTGTTTTGTTTTTTATTTCCACTCTGTTATTTGAACTATGTCGACATAATCGCACATAAATATTCTGGTAACTAGTTGATGAGATTCATAAGTCTTACTACCGGTAAAATCCTTCAGAACTGATAGTTTTTTCATTAAAAGGAGGATATTATATAATAAACTTTTATCCTAGTGTTTAATCACTGGGCTGAGGCAAAAATTTTTCAAAGCTGTCTATGTGAAGTTTATGAATGACTTTTTTCTTGGGCCAGCTTTTCAAAGCTGTCAAACATCCACAGTTGTAACTGATTCAAAATAAATTCTGAAAAAAAATATGTTGATTACCAAATCTGAAAATGCCAAAGGGAATTACACAGAAATATACACCAAACTGTCCCTTCAAAAAACCTAGTAATATTAAAAACTTCATATATGTTTAAATTTCAGGAAGTCTACAAGGTTGAAACTATTGTTTATTATGATTCTGTGATTTGTTTAGTGATTCAGGAAATATTATGTTTTGCTAGTGATACACAGGAAGAGGCTGGTCAGTTTTGAGCTATTCTTGGAAGATTAATGTTTTAATTAACAGTCTGCTCCACAGTTTGTGCCCTAGCAGTAGGAATTCACTTGTGGGCAGGTCCTGTCCACATTAACTGCATTGGTGCAGAAATGTTCTGTGGTTCTAATGTATACTGAGCTGATTTTGAGTTAGCTATGCCAAACGCAGTTTGGTATTAAGCAGATGTTCTTTCCAACTAAATGTGATACCTTGATAGTAGTAGTGGTTGCATCTCCTGAGAAGACAAACCTATTGATGTTGCTTAGAGATACTGTAGCCAGTTTCATGGAAAGGTATGAAAAGGAGTACTCCCTACTTAGGTCTTGTATTACCTTATATTACCCCAGCTCCCTCAGCTGCTTCTCATAGGACTTGTGCTCCAGACCCCTCACCAGCCTTGCTGCCCTTCTTTGGACACGCTCCAGAACCTCAAGATCATTCCTAAACTGAGGAACCCAGAACCAGACATGATACTCAAGTTTTGCTTCCTGAACATAACAATAAAGCAATTATACAAAGACATGAAACAAAGAGACAACTGGTGTTCAGCCCCAGTTCACACCACGGTTCGTCAGCAAATGTTGGCAATTAGTCTAACAGGCCAGGACTGTGGCCCTGCAAAGCTACTACAAGACACAGTTTGCATAAAGTCTTTGGCCTGATACTACTGGCAATGGCAATGCTATTTTTACTACGCCACAAGGTACAAAAGAACTTATTTTGAGTTTCAAATCAACCCAATGTTATGTTCTGCTTGGTGTGCATATTTTATATATGCAAAAGTTTGTAGCATTCAAGTTCAAATTTTAAAGTGCAGCCACAGCAAGTGGCATGGGAAGTTTGTCAGAAGTGAAATGGAGTTGAGAAAAGTGAATGTTTACTCCATAATACATGGAAAAGATGAAATGCTGCTAAAGTTGGTATGTACTACAGCCACTGAAGATGTTGCAGTCACCAACATGATTATTGCAGTTAGCCATCAACAACAATTCACAATTCATTGCTATACAGCAGCGCAGCCGTACACTATTGTGTGTTTGGGCACTTCCTTTGTTATCTTTCAATATTTTGCATCTGGAGAGTAATAACCCCACTCACCTCTGCAGGCTGGGGGCTGACCTGCTGGAGAGCAGTGCTGTGGAGAAGGACCTGGGGGTCCTGGCGGACAACAATCTGTCCATGACCCAGCAGTGTGCCCCTGTGGCCAGAAAGACCAATAGTATCCTGGGGTTCATTAGGAAGAGCATTGGCAACAGGTCGAGGGAGGTGATCGTACCCCTCTACTCAGCCCTGGTGAGTCTGCATTGGACTTCTGTGTCCAGTTCTGGGCTTCTCAGTACAAGAGAGACGTGGAGCTCCTGGAGTGGGTCCAACCTAGGGCAACAGAAATGGTTAACGAACTGGAGTGTCTTTCTTACAAGGGTAGGTTGAGACAGTTGGGCCTATTCAGCCCCAGAAGAGACATCTGAGAGGGGACTTCATCAATGTCTATTAGTATCTGAACGGCAGATGTCAAGAGGATGGAGCCAGGTTCCTCTCAGTGGTACCAAGCAATAGGACAAGAGGCAACGGGCAGAAACTGATGTACAGGAAGTTCCAAGTGAATATGAGGAAGAACTTCTTTACTTTACAGGTAAATAAGCGCTGAAGCAGATTGCCCAGAGTGGTTTTGGAGTCTCCCTTATTGGAGATATTCAAGAACCCTCTGGACACAATCTTGTGCAATGTGCTCTCAGGTGATCCTGCTTGAACAGGGAGATTGGACCAGATGACCCGCTGTGGTCCATTCCAAATTCCATGATTCTGTAATTTAACTTCTGGCTACCTCTACGGTTACTGAACACATTCATTATTTAAACCCAGAGTTTAGCAGTGAGCAAAATGTTCATAAAATTTATAAAGCCTACTATGGATGTCAAGTTTACTAAGAAATCACTTTAATATCACCAGAATATATACTATACAGTATAGTATATAGCCTCTTTAAAATTAGAGTCCTTGTAAATATGTTGCTGATGTGTTATTGTTAAACAGATCTACAGGAGGTAATGATAAATGTCATTTCAGAATAAACATCAGTGATTGCGGTCCTAATCATTAACAGAGACAAATATTTATCTATAAAAGTTTAATCACTGGTGCTTGAATGCAGTATAAGTAAATGCCTGTCATAAATAAAGAATAACATCATAATTTAAAGGACAGTATTAAAAAGAACCAATTAGTACAGAAATGTCTACCCTCTCGTCTTAATACATAGTTCTTCATTATGTGACATTTAAGTTTCTGTAACTTGACTGTCAAGTATAATACGTCATGACCATTCTCATTAAAACCAGCTTCTCTTATAGCACTTAAAATGTTGGACTCCTACAGATAACATAATGAGGATAGAATGCATTTTGATTGAGTTACCACTAGGGAGAAATTTAATTTAATTAAACTGGTCTTCATTAAAGTATTACATTGAAGTAAAGTAATTATAAAAGCACGTACAGTATTAGAGAAACCCTGCTGTTTAAAAGAGAGAGAAGGCTCGTTTTAGAATGATCATAATTTTAAAAAAAGCTTTGTTCCAATAATTATCTCAAGACTTCTAAGGCATTTTTACCTTTTAAAATCTGGTGAAACATATATGTCATTTAAAGCTAATGCTATTCCATCTAATTGTATTTCTGCTAATCTACCTCTGAAAACAAACTTCTGGAGTATGATTCTGCTTTGTACAAACATCTGCTAAAAAGTCAATGTAAAAATGTGGATGTTGAATATATTTAGATTTTTTAAAATAGATAAAAACAAGAAAATCTCAGATTATTAAAGGAAAATTGTTTTAGCTTTTGAAAATATACTACAACAGATGCTCATTGGACTTACTTTTTCTTATATTTCATTTGCCATAAATACAATACCTCTGTGTAGTTGCCATGCAAATAATACATGCTCAAAGTATAAAGCCAGCACATACTTTTCAGGAAGCCCACAAGAAAGTTAGGTCAGTTTTCAGGTACAGTACAATGACATTCTTACTCTTTTATTCTTTTTTTTTGCTTTTTTTTCCTCGACTCCATTTACTACTGTTGCTTTTTTATTTCAGGGTGAATTTTCCCATTTTGTTGATTGTACTTTGTTTTGGCATTGTGGCTGTCAGTTTTCTTGGGCAACAGCATAGACTGGATCTTGGGTACAGCATCCACTCCAAGAGATAACAGTGACATTCCCAAGCAGTTGGTTTAGCTCCTCATCATTATGAAGGTTGTGGGTCATAATTGTCTTGCCCACCAGCCCAGGAATCTCAGCTGTCATTGGCTTCAGCCTAGAGTCTAGGTGTAGTAGGTACCAATTCCATCTTTCAATGGAAGCTGATATTGTTATTCTATTTAATTAATTTTTAATACAAGTGCTCCTTGTTAGTTTATTGGATCTGCTTTCCAATGCAGCATATTTTATTCCAACCTGTTTTGTATAGGTCTGAATCTTTTTTTTTATTCTTTATCTGTTGTAACCGTTTCTTCTTTTTGCACAGCTTAAATATAATCCAAACCTCACAAAATTAAAGGCAAAATTGGTACCACTGATTCTTTTGCTAACTGCATCGTGTCAATCCAATTTCTGTTGCATATTTGACCTTCCTGCTTCGTCTAATAGGATGGAGCTGAAGATTTTATTATAGTCTCATCAAGTAGCAATCATTCAAAATAACACATTTTGTCCTTTTCCTGAATTCATTACCTTGAAACCCATTCCTTGTGTTTTAAATTCTACATAACTCTCAAATTGCCTGAAGGATTTACTGCATTCCCTAAATAAGGTACTTCTAAAATATTTCCCGATTACGGTTTTAGAGTCTGAACCTTCATTGTCTTACAGTCTCTACAGTAATATTACAATTCCTGTGTGATTTTGTGAAGACAGGCTGGATATACAATGTTATCAAATCAGAATATGGCCATAAGGTTTGGGCAGCAAGAATGTGCCTGTATATAGTTGCTGGATTCTGCCAAGAGGGAGGCTCTTGCTGAGCTGATACTAGGGCTTCTTACAGTGATCACTACTTCATGTTTGCAATTTCTTATGTGTGATTTGTGATCACATCTTTGTTAGTAAACAATTCCAAGGAATGGTCCTGGGCACTGGAACTTTATCACATATACTGCTGAATTGTTATGATGGCCTCTGGAGTATTTTCTGATTATGGCTTTTGGCTTGCACCCTTGTGCTTGCTCTGAATGCTGTACCATGGGCATGAGTCTCTGACTGCTGATCCTACCCCAAGGGCTGGCACTTGTCACTCAGCTGGGTCTGCCTGGTCACTGGGACCCAGTGACTTGTGCTCCTGTTCTCATCTGAATATGGAGATGGGCCTTTGCTGGACAGATGACTGGTGATAGGCATGGGAGGAGCTCAGCAAGGCATTACCTGGGCTCCTCTGACTTGTCATGACCTCCCTGGGCTCCTTTGTGGGTGTGCAGATGAGTTTTTCCACATAAACTAATTATATTTTTGAATTATAGATAGTTTTTATTATGTTACTTTGGAGAAATATGTGTTTGCCATATATAATAGATTGAAAGGACACACAAATTAATATGGTCTTTTGAGTGATGTATGACAAAGAAATTTGAATTTGACTTAAATGTGATCTAATTTATCAATTTTCTCTTTTGTTTTATCAGTGACTATAGCTTTACTAGATTCAAGATACAAAGCATTGCGAGATATGAACTTTTCTACTGAATGCAGAAAATTGCTTTCTGTACCCACAGCTATACAGTAGGTTTTCATACAAGCTAAAAACTTCATGTGACACTTCTGCCAGTGCCAGATTCACAGTGAGAATTTGGTTAGAGTCTGAAAGTCTTTTATCTGAACTATGTACCCCCTTGGCTTCTCTGTAATAAGAATTCTTCTTTTGGAGTTTGTGATTAGAACAAGAGAAAAAAACACCATTATTGCATGTACAGAAATACATAGGCATTTATTCTGTCTGTCAAACCAAGGCTGCAAATTCCATTTGAACTTTCAAAACTTTTCCTTTCCTTATTTTATTTTTCTCTTTTTTTCTTGCAATAGATTCATGTCTGACAACCTCCTGTTGTATGGTTGGGTGGTTTTTCTTTGGTTTGGTTCTTTTTTTCTGGGTGAATCACATTTTTCTTTGGTTGCTTTAGTAGTTCCTTGTTTTATCTTCCTTTTTGATGCAATCTGCATTATGTGTCTTTCAGCTTGTTGCTTCAATTAACTTCTCAGTGGACCCCCTGGTAACTTGCACTGTCTTCTGTTTCCTATTGCCTTGCTGCGTTTTATCACTTTGCTTGTATTTTGGTGATCATTAACCCCTGCTTAGGCTGTTTACAGCACTAGTGATTCCCTGCTGATTTTATCACTTATTCCCTACAGTTCTTTTCTTAAACTTGTGTTTTGTTCTTTATCCAATATTGATACTAGATTTCCGACTAGATTTCCGTGGGTCTCTCTAAACGAAGTGCAAAGTACCTTTCCCAGAGAAGTTCAGTCCTTTTAGAAGAAAATAGCTTTTTTTTTGAATTTCAAACATTTAAAGTGCTTGTATCAGACCAAAAATAATCCAATTAGAAGAAATAAGACTGAATTTTTTTTTCCTTTATGTCTGTATTCTTCCTGTGGTTCTTTTTTGTGTTTTATTGTCAGTAACCTGTAAATTATATGAAGTAAACCAGTAAACAGCACTGTATCACTTCTCTGTTTCCCATTCAAGACGCATTAAATATCTGTCCCTGCTTGAAAACTTTACTTAATCCCTTACAATATTCATATTCTATTTATTTTCAAAACTTTGCAGAGAGACTCATGATCTTATGGGAAAGTTAGAATAATACTATGCCTCAATCAGAAACCAGAAGTGAATTGTACATATGTCACAAATATTTTAGCATAAATTATTAATAATATTATTCTAAGGGTTTTTTTCTGACCAGTTTCAGTCACGCTTCATCAAGATGTACACATTTCAGGAGCAGATTCTTAGTTCCAACAAAGAAAATAGTTCCTGGAAAAATGTGTTAATTGAGCTATAGGATGCCTTTTTTATCATGTTTTTACTAAGATTAAGCTTGCAGACATTATCTGTCCATCCAACCAGTTGCTTATCCACCAAATGGTCTATCTTTCAAATCCGTGTGTCTCCAGTTAGAGACAAGGATATTGTGAGTTACAGTGTCAAATGCTTTGCAGAAGTGCAGACACATACCATCAGTTGCTCTTCTCTTGTCCACCAATCCTGTAACCTTGATATAGAAGGCCACCAGATTTGCAGACACAATTTGCCCGTAGTGAAGCCATGTTGATAGTCACCAATCTCCTCCTTATTTTCCATGTGCCTATTGTAGGGATTATATGTGTTTCACTAGAGATTTGTGTCAACACTTGCATTAGATAATTCATTTGCAGAGGACAAAAGTCCTGTATTGAAGTGTGTGGTGGCTTTTAACTATAGCTGTGTGGGCATGTACACAGAAACAGGTATATGCAAGGGCCCAACTTCATTTTTCTGGTAAGTTATTCTGAGAAAAAACATACTTTATATTTCATCGATAAAAGGATGTTTCATAATTACAGCACAAATGGCTCTCTCCCTATAACAGTAAGATATTCAGAAAACAAAACAAAACAAAACTGGGAACATAATTTAAATACGTAAAGTCCTCAGAAACACATGTAGTGAATAGCAATGATCTACTTCTCCTGCACAGGACACCATTCAACGAAACTTCATGTTTACACAGAATCATATGGCACTCTACAGTCTTCTTTTACATTCCAAGTAAGAAAACCACATTAGGGGGTATTTTATTTCAATATGTGTTAACACACTAAACAAAAGCCTGCACTGTTTGTTACCAAAACATAGAATCTCCCCTGGAGAAGTGAAATCGCATAGGAAATTGTTTGAGAACTGTGGACCTCAAGATTAAATCTCAAGATACTTTAAAGATTTCATCTGACAATATGTTTGTAATGTGTAATTGTGTAATGCTACCATATTTTTATTGTTGAAGTCAATATAGACTTGCCAAGGTGAAGTGTTTTGTTAATTATATGAGTCTAGCTTGTCAGAGCAGGTTTAAATAAACAGCAAGTAATGGTTATAGAGTTCTGTCCTGTGGATTAACTTTGTATCAATGGCAATACCAAGTTGCTTTCCAATGTGAAGTATTACCATAAGCTTCCTTTAGAGTAGAAATAAGTCCTTTGCTGCACCTTGTTGTAAATACCAAGAGTGAGACTGAAATCTCGCGTCAGTCTGGGGTAAGAATAGGTAGTCATTTGTGCACTACCCATGTTCCTCATGCATTTGCAGGGATGTGCAGAGTTTGGGTCTGAAAGTCTTCAGTGAGTGTAAAGGGACAGGATATGGAAATACATTTAGAGATTTCAGTCTCCTATCTTTTGCGGATGCTCATAAAATATGAGCTAGGCAGTTTGCTGAGCTCTGTAATGTAGGTCTGATGTGGTACTCTCTGAAATTTCAGCTGGATTTCATTGATTGTTTGTCAGCCAGTATTCACAAAAATGCTTCTCGATTCTATAATTAGGACATGGGAGGGTGTCAATATTTTCCTTCTGAAAAGCTTAAAGGAATGACACTGTCACTAGGGAAGGACACACCTGTGGAATAAAGAAAGCTCAGACTGAGAATAAGCAGCCAGGTTGGGTTCTTTCAATAGCACACACACCACAAGATGATGAAAAGAGACTTTATGACTATCTGAGTAAATCCAACAGTTTTAGCAAACAATAATCTTAATTACTCTCTGCCTCTGTTTCCCAATCTGGCAAATGAAAGTATGGCGTGTTCTGTAAACCATGTATGTATTAATGTCTAAACAGACTTAAAACAGAGCTATAAAAACTGTCTCAGGTTAGTGACATAGATGATATGAAAGCTATCTCCTCAAGTTAGTGACATAGGATTTATTCTGTATTCTGAGTTTACTTTATAATAATGGAAATTATAAGTACCTGTCAAAAGGAAGTTATAGCATACATAATTCTTTTGTGTGAAGTGAGTATATGTTTCATAGACACAGCTGCTGCTACATTCAATATTATGAATAGTAACAGATATCAAATACTTTTTATTCAAGACAGAAGGTTTTTCATAGAATCTGACAGGATTTTATGATTTTTCTGTGCAAGAAAAATATTTTAAAACCATCAAAAAGATAAAATTACTGTGTATTGTTGATTTATTTTGTAGAAATCTTGAAAATATTAATCAAATATGAAATCTAAGTTTATGTTAGTCATGTGGCTATTTAATTAAAGGTCAGCTAATATAATTATTATGTACATAGTAGGAAAAACTGAGTAGCCACATCGAAGAGGAGTCTCTTATTCCCCTGTGCAGTTATAAAATCTAGGGCCCCAGTAGAAGTTCTGCATCTAAGCTATCATTGCTGTTATTTCTTGGTTAAATGTAGAAAGTGAAGAAGAGGGGCATTACTCAGAGCTAGTAGAAACAAAAATTTTCTTGTCTACAAGTTCTGCTACAATATGACCAGCATTAGTAACTCAGGTCTAGATACAGCCGCAGCAGTAAAGCCTTGAGGCTAAGTATGTACTTCTCATATATTCTAACAATAGATCGATGCAGCCAGTTTACATCCAACCCTAACAGATTATATATGAAGTTGTGCTCAGATAATAAGATTTACTGTCAGTTTAGTGCTTATCTGTGGAGATACTCACACATCAATAATGGTCACCATCTAAAACAAGTAAATGTCAATGTGTTTAAGGTCGTATTTTCAGTCATCTAGTACTATCAACTATTCCTGTTGTTACTTGTTATACTTCACTTTGATTTAAGTTTGTTTGAGAGTAGACTCTACACTCAAGTAGGCATGTCCACAACACTGAGAAGTCTCACAATTCAGATCCACAGAATTACTCAGAGCTCAGTTTGATGAAATTTATTTTCCTGCCCCACAGCATATTTGCCTGCCACGGTTATGGGCAAGGGAAAAGATTCAGACCGGCGGGTTCTTAGCTTCTAAGCTGCAGTTTGCCGCGACTGAGCCCCGAGAGAAGAGACACAGGCACGGTGTGCAGTTCAGGCACATGGACCGATCTACTTTATTGTAAAGGGTGATGGGTATTTAAAGGGCAGGAAAAGGGGAGGTCCTGGGAAATCGATCCCTGGACCGGTGATTGGTAGGGTGACAGGATTGGCAGGGGAATGGGAGTGACACAAAGGGAACATGTCCAGGCAAGCTACCCTCAATGACCCTGTACCCAGTATCTCAGGTGGCAGGCTGGAAAGCCTATCTCCCAACATTTGCCTGAGTGAAAGAAACTCCTTTTCTTCCTGTAACTGAAAGTGATTCTCCATTGTATTGCACAGTTCTCCTTGTTCCTCTCTGTACTTCTCCCCACATCCAGATTTTTATTGGATGTTGAAAAAGAGTACATGGGAAACACTTCAAAGAATCAGAAGCTGCAGCGAATAGAGCTTTCAAAAGTCCTACACTTATGAACTACTTGTTTACTTAGAGTTAGGGTTTGTGATTTCATTGGTTGGTTGGTTGTTTTGATTTTGATTTTTTTCTTGAATCTATGAAAATGGGTATTAAAAGAGTAGCTTTAGTAGGAATGTCAGCCTGGGCTGAGTGTGTTAACACAGATACAGTGATAATTGTTCAGATTATACTTTCAAAATAAATAACGACAAATCTGGAGTGAATCCCCTAAAATAAGTGAACTTACTATGGGTTATACCATTGCTGAAGATGACATTAGAATGCCTACATTAGCTAATTAAGTCAGACTGGACATAAAATAAATAAAGATACGAATATTTTCTTCATATGGCTTAAATACATGCAAAGATGTGCCATAGGACTTATCAACTGCATTAGTGTTATTGGTGCACCTTACATTGTAATTTTACTGTTACAAACATGCTTAAATTTATGTATGGTTTTATTTGAAATTAGCCATTTAAGTATATACTTTATGATAGTAATATATACATTGAAACGTGCTGGTTGCATAGAACAAATTTCACCCAACATAAAACATTCTGATACAAAACATCATCAAAAACTTTAAACTGTACATCTCATCTTTTTTGCCATGGATTACAATGATTGGGAGTAGGAAGAATTTTTATAGATATCATGGATCTTGTAAACTTAAGCATCAGTTGCACAATGCATATTTTCTAATTTTGTGTTTTATAGAGAGAGTTAAACTGAACAAATGTTCATAAAGCAGTTTTCAATAGAAAAAAAATTAGAACAATAGATGTTGTTGATTCCCTTTCTTATACTGAAATACAGAGAATAATTAAAAACTTTGGTCACAGGTAAACTTCACTGTGTATGTATGACAGTGTAACTTAATAGATTTGTGTTTTTAATGAATACTATGGATTAATTTGGAAATTACTACAATTGCAGAAATAAATTTGTGCTTACATAAATATAGAAAAGTTCTAATTTGTAAGAAATTGAAATAATATTAAATCTTTAAATTTGCTGTGTTTGTGTAAATATTGCAGAACTGTTACCAGGACTGATATTTCATTTTAATCATGGTTCTTGTGTCTTATGCTAGAAAATATAGTCACTCATTCCATAATTCCTGATTTTCCCCATTAGTTACAAAATAAAAACCTAAGATTCTTATGCTGGTTTTCCAGAATAATAATTTTGGTAGTTTTTCCACATAAGTACAGAGTATTGTTGCTGGAAGAAAAACAGAAGGTGAGGCACAGGCAGGTGGCACTTCCCTCAAGGAAAACAGACCCAAGGCCTCTACTATCAAGTAAAATCACAAAAATGGGAACTCTTTTCTCTTTCCACTTGTAGAATAAATGGAAATAGAAACCTGCAGAACAAAGGCATGATGCACAAATTTTTATTTTGTTACAGTGAAAAGAAATATTTGCATAACCTTAAAGAAAGATCAGACTTAGGCACTTAAGAATTCTTTTTGTCTGTGGAATAGAACATGCGGAGAAGCTTCTGGTTCCTTCCTCCTCAAGCTTCTACTTCTGTTAAGATATTTGCCTGTATACTCTGAGATAAAACTCAGCTCTTAACCAAACCAGAAACTTGTCTAGCTCAACAGTTATGTTTTTTTGGGGGGTTTTTTGGGGGTTTTTTTTGGGTTTTGTTTGTTTGGTTGGTTGGTTGGTTTTTGGTTTTTGGGTTTTTTTTAGTGAAAAGTGTTTTCTTTAGCACATCTGCTTTCTCCGATAGTTTCGTTACCGTAGGAAAAGACTGTATTCACTGAAGATGGTACAAATTCCTCATCAGGACCAAGCTGAGTTAGAGATGCATACAGCCTACAACAGTTAAGTTCTTAAAAAACAACAGACATTTGAAAACATCTGTTTTTTGAAGAGAGATATATCTCTGGCTCAAATAATGTAACTGGCAAAGAGGATATAAGAAAATAAGTATCAAATTATGTACCTTTGGAGTTTCACTCAGATAGTGCTCTTGTGAATGCTGTAGAAATACCTTTGAGTTTTATCTGAACAAAATTGAAATAATGTATTTAATCTACATAATTTTTCCATGATCGAAATTCTGTGGAACTGCATTGTTCTTTTAGGTCTATGGTTGCACAGTTATTTTCTGGGTCAATGCTATCTAGACAACATGCAGTTAAATGATTTTAATGGAATGTCTTTTCCTACTCAGTTTTATATCTAGAAATGACATAACTACAGAACACTTCAATATTTTACTTTACAGACATAGATTAGGCAAAAGTTTTAGATATTTTTCTTTTTTTTATTTCATTCAAGTTGCTCTGTCCGAAGATACTTCTCATTCTTACAGCTTGTAGATGGACAGAAATCATCTTATGACCCTAATCCTTTAATAATGTATGGAATATAACTGATATTCAGTTTTAATGGTAGAAATTGCTAAGGGCAGATCTAACAGAAGGTTCCAGCTTTTATTACAGACAGTATTACAGTATAGGCAAATCATCCACTACTAGTAGCATTAATATTGCATAGTTAACACCATATTAATCCTTTTACAATTTTTTGAAAAAAGTGTAATCCTACTTAGGAGTTGAATATATCCTTTAAAAATCCTGTCAGGTTGTTGCTTTGATGAAAAAATCCCAAGTCATCTTTATTTAAACAACCAAGTAGTAATAAGAAGGTTTATTACCATTTATCACAAACAACTATTATATTTATCATTAGATAACCTAAAAAATCATTGCAAATTGTATAGATACCTCACAGCAACCTACTTACGTTATTACAAATCCATTTGGCTTGTAGGTCTTTCCTGTGGTTCTAAATACAGATCCGGTGTATATTTTATTAGGATATTTGGAGCAAAGTAATGAATGAGAATGAGACCTTACTGTAATACCTACTCATTGCAGTGGTAGGTTTTGAACCTTTTTGAATAAAAAAAAAAGGAAGTGAGTGGAAAACTGACCAGTATGGGTTTGTAAGGAAGTAGACTAGGTATGATGGAAAAAAAGTAGGTGTTGGATGGGAAACGGGTAGTGCCTCAAGAACCTGACCCACACCCCCTCAGGATCACAGTTCCCAATGTAATCAGCTTGATCTCACTGAAACTTCAATGTTTTGGAGTCCTGCCTCCACTTTCCTAATTCCCTTACTTCAGTTTCTGCATTACTTAACCACTTCATTTGTCTTCAACCTTTTTGAGGCTGCTGTCAATCCAGGTTTCCGGAGATCTGTTTGCATGAATCCTATCAGGAATCTTCCTCCTTTTGCTCCTCTTAGATATCCTTGCTTGTCCTCATACATTGCACAGGGTATGACCACAGAGATCCACCCTGAGACGTTTCTGGATCTGCCTGTCTTCTAAGTGCAGTCTCAAAAAAAGAAAGCTTCTTAAAACACTGATCTAATTTTCCCTTGTGACCTTCCGGGTTCATGTTTCTATGCTGTGCTGTTGTTCTGTTCTATCTCTTAAACTGGCAGCTTGTACACATGGGGTCATACGGTCAATTACGTGATTAGGCTGAAAACCAAGTTTAAACAAGAACAAAGAGATTTTCTTGAGTGGATCAGCCCCTCAGTTACAGGCATGCAAGTGCCTACCATGGGAGCAGCTAGAAATTCACAATTAAAGAAAGAAGAAAGACTGTTTTAAACTCAGCTACTTTATTCATGATTTTAAGAAAATTAATTTGATTCCAGTTTAGGCCCAACCATTTGTTTTAGCCTTGATGTTTCCCTGTGAGAACCTATGCATAATAAAGTGAAGAATCTGCAATTCCCACATGGGCTTCAAGCGCAAGGATTTGGTAAATAAATTAATCCTTCCTCTCATCTCTGAAAGAGCACACACAGGAGTGTAACATATTTAACACACAGGTGTGTTCTTACTGGTTTTTCTAAATTTTCTTTAATCAAGGACGCTTGTCAAGAGAGTGGTTGTACCACTAAAAATTACATTTTCCCTAACTTGCTAGAGAAAATTTCAAAGTTGTTGAAAGTAATCTATTTTTGCTGCCCGTTAAAAAATTCAACCAGGTTCATATTGGTTTTGTCTTCACCTGCAAAAAGTTTTGTGTAGAGTAGCAATATACTTTAAAATCTCTATGAGTTATTGGTGACACTATGCACACTGGAAAACTAGATGCAAATACTACAGAACTCGTTCTCAGAAGCACCTAAATGTTTCAAGTTTACATAAGACCTGCTCCTTGGCTGAGAAAATATGGGAAAAAAAGGTACTTTGACTTTGGAATTTAAATTACTGATGAGCACTGAGGACTTTGTCTATCACTTTGATTTCATGGTTTATATTCTTAAGCATACTGGGTTCTTTACAGTAATTCATTCCTCACTTTGTGGTAAATATTTAACAAAGTGTGAAACTAACATTACAAATTGTGAGAACAACAAAAATAGATCATGTCCAAATCTTATGTTATTAAATGCTTTTTGCAAGTCCTTGCTGAGAAGCACAGTTATGCATCATTTCCACACCATTGACTCAAGATACAGTTGACAGTTGTCAAGACCAAAAAAAAATGGAGTTGGATTTTCAGTAATGGTCTTACATTCAATAAGGGTACATGTTCTAAGAAAAACAATACAAGAAAGCAGATGTTCTTATGAAATCTGACACATCTTTGCTAGGTCTGTTGGATTCTGCTTTCCTAGATGCTGTGTACAAACCAACAACACAGCAAACATGTTAGTGGAAAATATAAACCAGATGAGTATTTTTTTCCACAGTTAATTTGGACATAGTAGTAAGTCAGAGAATTCCAAAGTCAAAATGCAAAAAAACACCTCAGTAGCTCTGGGCAAAGATAACCTTTTGTTTGTTTCACTGTTAGTGAGGTTGTTTTTACAAATAGGCATTTATGAAATTATTTGTCCTGTTTTTTTGTTGTGGAAATTTGATTTTCTCTTTTTTTTTTTTTTTATTTTAAATGTCTCATATATTGATTACAGATATTTTTAGGGGTTGGATTTGTCAAGGAGAGTTTTGGGTTAATTAATTAACTCCATTATAATAATAATAAACTAATTCTCCATTAATAGTTCTCACATAGTACCTACCAGTTTTCTCCAGGTTTTTTTTAAAGAATGCTGTAAACATTGACTGTTGGTGCAAATACACAGAAATGGAAAAGAATGTGCACAAACATCTGACATAAAATTTTATGATTTTTTTTAAATCATCCTTTTGCAAGAATAAGAATTGGATATGTAACTCTTTGACCAGTTAGAGGTCATGCACAAAGTTTAAGGGAAAAATAAGGGGGTTTTATGATCTTCTGCACTTTATACTTTTAGATAACTGCTATAAAATTTCCGGCAGTAATATGTAAAGCTAAACTTTATGAAGAAAATTTATAATTGAGATAATCTTTTTACATGAGTATGTCCACCCGTTCATCCAAATATTGTGTATTATTTTTATCCTTTCATTCTGCATCTCACAAGTAGAACTACATGTAAGTTACTTCCTGTAAGTTGCCGTTGCACTGATGAAAATACTGCCTTTTGTTCAAGGAGTTTGTAATACAGCTGCTGGAATTAGAAGGTTTCTTGCTATTCTTAATGACTTGGGTTTATACAGCTGTGTAAAATTCCAGATTTCTCCTAATAATGTGTAGACCTTTTTCTTTTTTCTTTTTTTTTTCTTTTTTTTATTTTTTCATGGGTACTGCGTTCTTGGAGACAACTCTTCTGAAGTTTACCTACTGCATTGTTTTGATCAACTTTTTTATTCTGCAGTGCAAAAAACGTGTTTTCAAGAGAATTGCAAATACTCTTGAAATACAAATAGCAAGTGAATATTGAATTCCTGATTCAACAATTCTTCAGAAGTTCAAGATAATAGTTGTATCCATGAGTCTTTTCATGAATCTGGTCTTAGTTGTGATGAGAATGTCACTGCAATTTCTGCAGTTAGGACCTTTGCATTTCAGAGCCTTGTTGTAATCGTTTTTGCTTTATTTCTTTGATTTACACTTGTAGTTTCTTCTCTTTAGCACCAACATTGTCCTGGTGGATAAATACATATTCACACAGGAAAGAAACTAAGTTAATTTCCTTATATGAAATTTCACTAGAGCAGTGGTTGTTGCCCTGTCAAAACCTCATGTTTATCTATGAATTTTCTGAATTTAAATAAAATGAATAAACTTGATGATAGCATTTTGTATTCGTTATGAGTTCTAAAGATTGAGAGAAATCAAGTTAGCAAGACATTTCAAATGTCTAATCTATACTTACTCTTCCTGAACACACTGTAGAGTTTTTTAAACATAGTTCTGAGTATACTGTGAAGAGTTGAAATACATATGCAGAAAGATGCTTGGTATCTAATGTTTTCCTAACTGCTATTTAGAGATGCAAATCATTAGATTCCAATTTGCACTCAGTTTTGTGGCTAAAACCAAGGGAAGCTATCTTTGCGCATTTAGCTATCATATCACCATCAGACACAAATTTTCCTTTCGAGTAATTCCCACAGAGCAACTTTTGCTTTATAAATAGCAAAGATTCAATGTGCGTCAGCAGGGAAGTGATGACAGAAGTCTCATTTGCAGCAAGTGTAGCCTTTACTTGGCAGCATGCTGAGAGGAGATGAAGGAAATCTTCATCTTCGAAAAGGTCCATATTTTCCTTCAAAACTACTAAAACCAAGAGCATATTATTACAGGCATGTGCAAATGGCCAATGAGTTTCATTGAAGTAGGAAGTAGAGCTATTCTTGCCCAAAACAACATCCTCTTAATTTACTTAAAATGGGATTTATAGACACAGAGGGCATTTTTAAAATGCATTAGAGACTGATACTGTATGCAAATGTATGTTGTTACTCAGATCACCTTGCTGAAATGCCTATTAATACTTTTGTTCTGATGTACACGGTTTCTGAATGTTTTATGACAGCTGAAGATGTAAATTAGCTACGCTGCCTTATATATGAATTGCAGATATCTATGATGATCTTGCCCAAAGAAGGAATCACATAAGAGGAAATTTTTTCCCAGCTAGTCTGTAAGGCAGCTATCATGCTATGAAGCTAAGAAGGAATAGCAAAGCTGTCACTTGGAAGGGAATCTTCTTTTGAACATCGGTGTGTTTCTGGGCATGATAATTGCAATTCTGGACTTAAATCAATAAAGTGCTTAGAGTAACTATATTAAAATATTGTGTTTGCAGTGGAGTATTTGTTGAGTTGTGGTTTCAGCAGGTGGCCCTATTCATCAGGACAGTTTAGTGCGAAATAGCACAGCTTTGAACCTTGTTTTCCTTCAGTGAAAACACACAACTTTAGGTTCAATGCAGGTTCTCAGCTGGTGAAGCTGGCAGAGCACCATTAACTAGGGTTGTGACACAAGGCAAACTGGCAGTGGGTGTACTGATATTTGATTTTAGAAACTGGTTGAATTCCCTACCAAAAAAAGTGCTGAATCTTGAAATTTCCTCATATTGAAAGAGCCTTCTCTATTAGTGGTAAGGAAAAAAAAAATAAAAAGACTGATACATTTCTCTCAGTAATGCACATTATATTTACATGTATGCCAATAGAAGAGTTTTTTTAATCACCATGGAGTTTTCCATTCAAAATACCATTAATCCGAATTAGTTAGGTTTGTGCCATGGAATTAATGTTATAGCTACTACATTTCTTTTCAAAGCATATGTGTTTGTAATAGTTACATATTTTTATATGTGTGCATACTATATTCATATCTCTCCATATATCCTTTTATAAGTATATGTATACTGCAATTTTAAAGTCAGCATTTATATACAACCTGCTCTCACTCATAAAAAATAAATGAACTTTAAAAAATTTACTTTGACATAACACAGAAGTGTAAAATAGAATTTTAAAAATAGCATCTACTTCATTGAAAATTATTATATTTTTTTAATTATTATTTTATACAAATATAAAGAGCTGGTTTGGGGGTGTGCTGTTGCATTTCCTGCACTTCCTGCACTTTTCTGTACTTCCTGCATTTTTTAATAATAATAATCTCTGCAAATACTTAGAAACTCATCTGAAGAAGCAGCTTAAAATATATTTCTTCATTTGAGCTAACACAACATGGATCAAAATAGAGGAATTTAGTGTATTGACCTAATATTGAAATGTTGCAAGAGTGCTTTCCAAGTCAGTAATTGCAATCTCATTGTAAAGTATATGGCACTGTATTGATTCAGGGCCCATCACTTGTGTCTAGTCTGGCATCTGAGCCTGCTGATGATAACACTGACATCTGCAGCAGATAAAAAGCATTAGAGATATGTTGTTTCCTTCTGGTTTCTCACTTCCTGATCATTAGTTTAGTTATGTGTATTTCTCTACCGTCTTGGGACAGAAAGGAATGCTTCAGTTGCAAAGCACTTTGTGAAAATGTGCTTATTTATTCAGTCTGTTAGACTGAAATGATGCTAAATGCGAAAGTTTTTTCGTTGAGATGCACTGTGGAGAATGACTCTGGAATTGTATTTAATGCCTGAAATGGAGCATTATAACATAAAAAGTAAAATACCAGAGTCATATTAATATTATGTGTATCCAGTTCAGCTTTTCAGTTAATTAGATGAGGTGAAATACGCACATTTATTACTCTCTAAAAAAAGCTTTTCATCATTTTTATTACTTCCTTGGCACAATTAGATTAATGTCATCATTCTCACATGAATTTGTGTTTTAATTTTATACAGTATATAGCATTATGACAGAGTGGTCACCATTTCCTTGGAAACAGACTCTGCCTACTTCTAGGCAGGTAAAAGATTTCATGTGTGCCATATTTTGTATAGCAGCAATGAAATAATTTTAAAGACATTATCTTTTTAGATTTCTGCAAGTGAATACAAGAGAAAATTTGTTTATGAATCTAGAATCTAGAATACTCTAGTAGAGGATCTTAAAAGAAGTTGATGGGAAAAAATTAATTTTTACAGCATCTTTAAGAAGCATGCATTGGCAGTCTTGGTTTTCAGTCCATTCTCAAATATCTTCTGATCAGGTTTGATTCTTACGATACTTGATAAGAAGCTTTTCAATGTTTTTCAAAAATTTCTCAGCACACTTTGCCATGTAATCTCACCCATATCGATCTGTACAGATTATATTGTGTTGCTCTTCACTTTCCTGAGTTTCACTTACTATAGTCAGAACAATAGTGAAATAAATCAGTAATTTGGAATATATTTTAGAGAATAGGATGGTACTAAAGCTACAGTTCAAAATATAGGTAAAGTTCTACCCCTAATGTTAAAAGCTATGCAAGTGACAGAAGCTTATGAATTGATTTGTGTGTCTGTTGAAGTATGACATAAAGGTAAGTTTTGGATATTTTTCAGAACAGTTGGTTTTTCAGACCACAGTTGTCTAGTCATGAGTCAGTAACAAGGTTAATTTATAAAATTCATTCAATTTACATATTTACATTCAGTATTTTGTATCAGCTTTGTTTACATCCTATGTGAAGAGATACTTCATGCTAAAATGTATACAGAAAGAAATCACACTATTTACAGAGTCAAGGAATCATTAATAGCTGAGTACAGGAAATGGCACCTAGTCTTTCACACTTACAGTTCCATGAAGAAGATTCTTATCCACAGTTAGGTGCAGAACTGTCTCTAGATGCCTAAGGAAGTTTGAGGAGGCTACATGAGTCCAACTGTCTCACAATTGAAGCAAAAAGAAGTATACAAAAGAGTTGGCTATGAGAAATATACTGGAAAATAGAATATTTGAGAGTGGGAGTCAGGAGTTCAGCAGGTTGGCCAAATACTGGAGCTAAAGATACTAGAACCAAAAGTGTTTTAAAAGCGTGATCTTTCATACTCTATGTAAACATTTGTAACCAAAAACTTGAATTTGCATTTTGCTTGCATTCAGTTTATGTGAAAAATGTTGTCAAGATAAATGGCATTTTTTCCCAAAGATCAGAGATTAGGTGTGAAACTGTCTGGAAAGTGACATGGGAGCACATCTGAAACCAAGATCCTGAGAGAAGGTTTACACTTCATGGAATACTGAAACTTTCTCTAACCCATTGAGGATTTCTGCATCTTTCTGCCATTCTCTCTTTTTTTTTAATTATTTTTTTTTAATGACAGCATGACTACTGTGGGAGTTATGATAACCCTGGGCTCTCTGCTTACAGAAAATCTCCATGACAGCAGAGCTCCATAGTAGGGAAGGGATTGCAGGGAAATTCCTCCTAGTCTGAAGTAGAAGGTGCCCTTCTGCTTGACTGCAAGTCTCTTCTTTCCAAGCTCTGTTTCCTAAAAATGATGCAGCTTTTTCATCATTATATATGTTTCTATAATGTAAAGCACTAGTATTTCATGCTACTATTCTTGCACGTACCAGTCATACATTTTACTCTAACTAATCAGAGATTTATAATAGGTCTTACAGTTATCTCTAGTTAGCAACCATGATGCCAAAAACTGCTGTTGTATAATAGTTCTTATTGCCCTGAGACGATAACATGTAACTCTTGAATATCTTGTTAGACTACAAATAGAGTCACAAAGTGAAAAGAAATATGAAATGGTTAAAATTACCTATGTAGACTTTTTGTTTGTGTGTTTGTTTGTTTATTTGCTTTCATACCAGTTGTAAGGGACAGGCAAGTATCAGGTTTATGTATAGGGATAACAGAAAAAAAAGATTACAGTATAATATTGGAAGATAAGAAATCTGAATCTTTTCGTTGGTCAACAGCATACCAAGAGCAAGTCATAGTATCCACATGTCACAACTTATTGCAGGTTGACATTACAGCTAGAACGTCTATGTACCTCTTAGAAGTGCTGTAAAGTCAAACAAGACACTTCTAAAATATTTTGAGATATGTAGATAAAATGTATCAAAGTATCTTTTAATTTTGATTTTTTTGAGAAATGATATTGTTTTATTATTAATACTGTTTTGAGTAAGACTACATAATTAATTTTGACTGAAGAAGACCTTAATACTCTACATAAACAACATTTAGTTATATGTGTAATGTAGTAAGAATTTCTATTATCCTGTTACTCACAGAATTTAAATCAGGATCATGACCTTAGAAGTCATTATCTGCTATAAGTAAACATATTAACATTATATATTTTTCTTTTGAGGATAAAATTACTTTCACATGCTTAAGGGCACAGACCTAAGGTCAGTAACTGTGTTCCTTTCTTCCTAACATAACTTACCTGCAATCCTTTACTATCCGATCTCAGTGACTGTTGCTTGTTATAATAGCATCAAAACTTTTGTAAAAATGAACAGCTTGTCTCTCCCAATAAAAAAGTTGTCTTTATTTTAGATTTTTGCTGTTCTGGCTTCTCCTTGTACTTCATAAAGCAAGACACATTATCTGAAAAGCCCTGTTACTGTAGTTAACTTTAGATAATATAAGTTACAACAGTTTTCTTCACTTATATTTAATACATCAGTGTATTTAAAATAGCCTTTACTAATTATTTCCATGAAAATATGTAAAAAAATCTCAACAGACATTAATGTATTCTAAGTTTTAGAATACAGTTGGCACTCTCCGCCATTTTCCCTTTCTCTAAGCTTTCAGAGGAGTAATATTGTTTTAGCCATTTTAGATTCCCCTATTAGCTGTGCTTATCATAGATGGTGGAAAAAAGCAAAATATTTTCCCTTTAAGTATCAGTTCCCTTGCCATTGTTTGATATTCCTCTCCTAAATCATGTTCTTTGGAAGGACTTTTGGAGCAAATAGGTTTTCTATCCTCTGTAAGAAGTCCACTAAGCCTCCCATACTGGGAAGATTTTATGAGACTTCACTTGACTCTTGATGGTTCTTCAGTTTTGAAGTGTAACATGTGCAACTGATCATCTCTTCACTACCATTTCACCTGTATCTGGAACACAGCTGAAGTAAGGATAACTGAGGAGTCAAAGTGGGAGCAAACTTGCAGGAGAGAATTTTGTTTTAGACATCCTGAATAGTCTTTTGTTGCCCCACTCTCTAACCTTCCCCACACCGATCCTCTCTTCCCTCACAGCCTTTTCAAGCATCTGAATCTATCCAATTTCTTCAGCCATCCTTTTAAAATACCTTCCTTCTAAAAATAATAATCTTACCAACAGCTTTCATATGAAAAGTCAGAGGTTTTCTACAGGATGCTAAGCATGTATCTTTACTGGGCTGACTTTATATAAATACAGTTTTGCAAGCCAGCTTGTCCTGCAGTCTTAGCAAACATTTGGAAGCAGTGTTAACCCACAGTCTGCTTTCACAAAGAAGGGTGACTCATTTCTGGAGTCAGTTTCAGACATTTTTTTTTATAAATGCCCTGAAATAGTACTCCATGTCTGATCCTGTAAAGTCAGTCCTCTATCTAGATAATGCAGAAATTATGGCCAATTAAAAAATTAAAAATAGGAGTGTATGGGATTGTGCATTTTTCATGCTGTAAAAAATGACAGTTTTATGCAATAATTCATATTATATCAAAACATCGCAGGATTACTATAATGTAAAAATATATTGAGGCCATGCTGCTGAGAACGCAGCTGCGCTGGGCAGGGCACATCTCCAGGATGGAGGATCACCGCCTCCCTAAGATCGTGCTCTATGGTGAACTTGCCACCGGCTGCCGCAAGAGAGGAGCCCCAAAGAGGAGATACAAGGACTNGAAATTGCTTTGCTGCAAAACCTACTTCTGGGTTAAATGTATATCGTAAAATATCTGTTTTTAAAAAAAAATAAATTTTGTTGCTATCTTTAGTAGCTAATATTCACAATATCACATCAATTAAATTTTATTCATGACTGACCCACATATTGCTCACATTTAGTTTAGCTGGAACATTAAACCAACATCATATCCCTGTATTTTACTGTTCATATCTCTGTATCTACCAAGTACAAAGATAATTCTGAAGCCTTGGTAAATCAGTACTGCATACCTGCATTAGACAATGGCATTTCTACCACAAGAACTAAACACAAAAGATGTAAACAGTGGTTGTGTTTTCCAAATGCATAATACTTTTATGTTTTATTATAGTGTAGTTACTCGAATCAATCAAAAAGAAGAGAGAACATTTTTTTAAAATGTCATACCCCAAAAGTAACAGTATCTACTTCTTTTGAAGGTATCAATCACTGTTCTGTCACAGAATTTATAAAACACTTTTTAAAGCTTCTAGTTTGCTGAGAGAAGAAATCTCTAGTAAACAGATTTGGGTAAAAAAAAATGCAATCTGCTTTCATTTCTCACAGTCCAAGACATAAACGTGGAAAACTGAACTTTTTTTAATACTTTCTGTGAAACTGATGTTGCTCTGCCACAAAGCATTTCTTTTTGGTAGCATGAAATTAAAACAAAAGAGGACCATGTGGACTGAACTATCTGGAATATTTAATTCATTTTAGAATTGTATTGAGTTATTAAAATAGTCCAAGTGACCTGCCCTTTCTCTGATCATTGTAGTTTTACAGTGATCTTCTACATGGCATCCCATCCTTTCCCAGCTTATTCATAGGACTCAGGGCACTACACCTTACCTGTGGAAGATGTGTAAAGCAAAACAAACAAACAAACAGCAACAACAAAAAAAACACAGAGAACTTGTAAACATTCCCCTCTCATGTAAAACTTAAGTGAATATTGGCAAAGGGAGTCTTCTTCACTATCAACTGGTAGAAAACTGGCCAAGTATTCCCAGCTTCCTTCAGAGTTTTCCCTTTCCTCCATTTGTAATTCTAGGTAATTAAGGAACTGGTTTCTGTGGGAAAAGTACTAGCAATGAACACCTGCCAGAAGGACAATCCCAAATTACCTTGTTAGACTCTAACCTCTACATAAAATTAATTTAGATCCTGGGCGCTTAATAAATCTCTTTTTCAAACCATCTGTTTTCTGCTCCCAAACAACTAGGGGTATGCCTGTACTGCAAAAATAAAGGTCCCAAACTGTTTAACCTAGAAGAGCTTTAGTGAAGAAGTTTTAGACAGAGACATTTAGTTCTTTTTCTTAAAAGTTGGTAGAGGAATTTACTGAAAACATTGGCTCATTCGTATCAGCCCTGAAACTAGTTGAAATATATATTCAAATAATTCCTGTTTTACCTTCCTTCTTCACTGCCCCATATCACTCAGGACTAGTTTGTTTTTAGATACCACCATAGTTTTCTGTTGCTGATAAAAATTTATTATCTAATACTGATTTTAATAATGTTGCGCTAATTGTAATCCCAGTGCTTTCCCAAACCTTTACCCTCACCCATTTCAAAATCAGAGAAGTGACTTATGTTGTCACCCTGTAATGGGTTGACCTTGGCCGGATTCCAGGGACCCATTCAACCTTTCTGCAACTAGGTAGAAGGGAGAGTGGTAACAGATAAGGACTAGGAGAGGATTCATCCACTTACCACCTTTATGGGCAAAAACAGACTCAACGTGAGATAATACCTAAAATTTATTACTAACAGGATAAAAGCTGAGCTAAAGAGTGAGAAATAAAACAGTCTTCAAACACACACCACACACACACACTTTCCCCCCACCCCTCCTTCTGTCCATGCAACAACCGGTTGCAGTCGGTTGTTGTTGCTTCGCTTGCAGTGTGAATTCACCCATCCTTCAGGGTCACTCATCCATGGGGTGCAGTAAAAGTTGAGTCTCTGCACCCTGATGGGCCTCCGTGGGTTGCAGGGGGACATTCTGCTTCACCACAGTCACCATGGTTTACAGAGGACTACAACTGAGTCCATCCCTGATCCGTGGGGTCCCTCCCACGGGAGACAGTCTTTAATAGACTTCTCCAACATGAATCCACCCCTCGGGCAGCAGTTCTTCCACATCTGCTGTCCCGAGGGTCACTCCTCCATAGTGGTACAGTCCTTCATGGATGAGATGTACCAATGTGGGCCCCCCATAGTGCCACAGCTCTCACTCTGGTAAAACCTGCTCCAGTGTGGGTCTGCCTCTCCACGGGTCCACAGGTCTCCTGCAGGACTCTGCTCCATCCTGAGCCTCCCACAGGGTCACAGCCTCCTTTCAAGCATCCACCGGCTCCAGCACGGGCTCCTCCATGGGCCGCAGGGGGGTCTCTGTGCCACAATGGTCCTCCATGGGCTGCAGGGGTTTTAGCTCTGAGTCCTTTCCCTGCTCCATGAAGTGCCTCCTCCCCCACCTTCTGCACTGACCTTGATGTCTGCCTTCTTATCCCATGTTCTCACTTTCTGGAATTTCTTCTGCGCAACAACCTCCAATTCTTAAATATGTTATCACAGAGGTGTTACTGTGATCTCTAATTGGCTCGGCCCTGGCCAGGAGCCGGATGTCCCTCCTGGAGCCAAGTGTCATTGGCTCCCATGGGACAGGGGAAGCTTCTAGCAGCTTCTAACAAAAGCCACCTCTGCAGCCCCCCCACTACCAAAAAAAAATTCAGATACAGAAACCCAGGACACACCCTAAGACTGATATTTCAGGAATCATATTCCTTAACCCTGCTTTTGACAAAAATTGTGTACTGATCATTTTCTGTGTATGTATCTATATATACTCATATGTAAATATTTACATACACGTGCAGATATTTTAAATATGAATGCATGTACAATAATGAATGTTAAAATTGTATATGTATAATGTACAATTTTTTTATTCTTTCCCTAGTTGAGAGTTCCTTTGTCTAAGTGGTCTGACCTCTTTCTTTAAATATGGGCAGCAGAAATTGCAGCCACGGTGTATCCTATCATAAATCTCATTTGAGTACTCAGTTCTCTGTAGGAGAGAACAATACATAACTTGGAACTGAGCATCCTTAGGGACCCATGACATTTTTCCCAGGAGCCAGATTGCTATATGACCTAACAGTGTTCAGAACACAGATTCAGCATTCTTTCTGTAGCCAGATGGAAACATTTTTAAAATGAAATTTCTTTGCCATTAATAAAGCATAGTTCATAATTTTGCATTCCGTCACTGATATTCTATAAGAACCACAAGCAAATATGCTTCATTATGAATAGTTTGTGTACTTAGTAACTGCTACACATTTGGAGTGCCATTAGTCTTTTTGCAGTGTCTGATGCTCATTTTTTAATCTCTTATTCAAGCTGCATGTGATTCCTTGAAAGCATACCAGTTTTTGTTTATTTCTTCTGACCCTGCCACTTATTTCTATCCTATTTTTTATTATACTAGAATAATAAGGACGTGTTAATTCAAAAAGAACTGCACTGATGCTTATATCAGTACACCTTCAGAGACACAAATAGATTTATACTGGTTTTCACAGCTGCGGTTTGATTCTATTTTGCAATCAAGTAATGATTAGCAAGAACTCATGTAGGAAATAATTCATGAATGTCAGATTGGGAATAAAGCGGAAATGGAAGTTGTTTCTTTCACTACTAGTTTGAAAATACCTGCATGTGCGATTCTACTAATTTCAAAGCTTTCTTCTAATACTGTTATAATAGAGAAAGTTACAAGTTAATTGTGACTGAAAGATTTACTCTTATCATTCCCAGCAGAAGCTGGGTAATTAAAAACAATCATTAAAATATATACTTTCTCTTTATAAAAGGAGTCTGTACAGAATTACTTTTTGAATTCCGTTGAAGGGTGAGAGCGCAAGTCAAAATATGCCCTGCTTGCTCTTGGCCTGGTAGTTCATGATATCAGTTTCACAGTAAGCAGAGTGGTTTCAAAATTAGTAGTGTTTTCAGCTACAACTTGTGGGAACTCAGCTAAAATTTCTAAATATTTTAACAAAAATTACTGAACATTTTTTATATGCACTTAGATATATTTTGTCAAGGTAGATCACTGCTTTCAGTACTTTTTACTGTGAAAAATAAGTAATTTCATATTGACAGAAGGCTTATTTCGTATCAGAGGTGATTGTTAGCTTAAGCTTGATACACACTTTACATGCTGTCATTGATGTGATTCTTTTGTAAATACCTAATTAATATAAATTCTGGTGCATTTGAAATGAATGTTAAGAGCAAAAAGTGAAAACTACAATAAATAAAAATATTAAATGCAATATTAAATCAATTTCCTTTAATCTTAGTCCACTGAGATTGGACTTTCCGGGAAAGATGTTTTTCCTATGACAGATGTGTATTAAAGTGTGAATATTAGCAAAATTTGGATCCTTGGTCAGTGTGCCTATTTGACATAGAAAATATGTCATACTGGACTCCATGACTGGCACATATTAGTTATCAGCCTGTTCATTTTGGAAATGAAGCTTGTTTTTACAAAGGTTATCCAGGTGGAATTGTAATTAAATTCAAGTCGAAAATGCTTTAAGACTCTTCATTTGATTTTGCCCTTCATCAACTTGTGAATCCTGTTTAGAAAGCAGCAACAAATTGGAGAATTATATAAATGTTGAAACATCAATTTTCAAATACTGAGTAGCCAAATTGACAGTTGCAACAAAGAGCTTCTAATACCTAGTTCACATATGAAATGGATTGAAATGAATTGTTTGCCAAATAATTTTGAATAGGGAACAGTTTTGGGAATGTCAAACATTTCATGGACAATTGATACAGCAAAGAAACACATTCTAGAAATTTGAATTGCTTCTGAGCTGGTATTTTGAGACATGAAAAATTTACTTTTGGTGTCCTTGTGGACAAAGTATCTTTTAAATGAGATTTTCTAGTGTTCCAAAACATAGAAGAATATGCCTATTTAGTATACAGAACTGTTATTACCCAGGGTTTGTCTTAAGGTAATATTTGCTAGCTTTTCTATGGCAGTGCTTCTGCAGCATTCATTGTTTACATTAACCACATTTATATTTTATTTCTGTTTCCCTTGCACTTTTTGACAGCTTGAAAATTTTTACTCTTATCTTAGAGTTTCATTAGGAAGTATCTGCAGGCTACAGAGTGATAGTCATAAATAAGAGGAGCCCGATCATTCTGACCTTATCAGGCTGCTGTGGACAATTTTTCTTCTACTGCTAATACTTGATTCTTTTTATCTGATGTATTTTATATTAGAATTTAGCATATCTACTAAAAAAGCAAAGCTGTCTTGAAATAAGAAATGTTAAACCAAATAAAAGTTTCCTTTTATCGTGTACTACGTGTTTAAGGGTTAGCAAGATAATAATTGAGATATCCTGAGCTGCCTTATGGGTACTCTTAAAGGTTTTTAAGTTACTGGTATGGTTTTTTGCTCTGACAACCAGCTATAATATATGCAGTACAAATGAGTTCTTTTCACAGAATTGTATGGTGGTGGCTCAGTAGAATGAAATGCATAAAACACTGCATAGCTCCTTGAATGGAAGGAAAACCATCTGGGAATGACTGTTAGCTGAGTTGCAAGAGCATATTCTCAAATTTCTTACTAAACAAATAATATTTACTTATACAAAACTGACAGGAGAATTATCTTGGTTTGATAGATAACAGAGGGTGTTTTCCAATTTGATTAATATTTTTAAAAATTGGTTATATAAAAGAGTTTTAAATAAGGGAATTCAGGAAAGGGAATCTTTGTGCTGTGTTGCTGATGTAATGTGACTAATGTGAAAGAGCAAGTACTAGTAGAACATGTGAATGCAAAGGATGTATTTTGTCAAGTAGTCCATGCTGGACAGCTGACCCATATTGTATAATTACATTCAAAAAAGAAGGATTGCTTGTAAAATTCATTAAAAGATGGACAAAATACCTCAAAACTGTCACTCATACTCATATTGGTATTCAAGTGGTGATGTCAGGCCAGACACACTGAAGTTAATTTTTTAAAATGGGTTATCAATTTTTAAATAACTAATACCCATATTAGTAAGGAAGAAACTGTGAAACTTTTTTACATAACTGATCTCCAAATATATGTAGCTGTTCTGTAATTTATTTTTCTGAGTAAAATTTTTCCTTTTGTTATCATCATTATTACCTCAGGATACTATCCATAAACAAAGTTTAGCATTCTGAATTAATTGCCTTACAGGAAGACAGTGTTTCAGTTATATATACAAAGAAAACAATGCTACAGCAACATATAATAAAGTCACAAGAAATACCATGTTTACCTTAGTATATCATATATTATCTTAAATTGATCTGTTTCTCTTAAAACTTCTAGGGCTATGTTGTATCAGAAAATTATTAATGAAACTACATTACAACAATTACTCCAGTCATCTCTAGGATGGTATTAACTTAAAAAACAACACCCCCCACACACCTCTCCTTTATTCACAAACAATTTTTCAATTTATGGCTTTGAAATAAAATATTTAGGTGTTTCCTCAACCAACTTTCTCAGTGCCAGAACTTTAGTCTTTGTAGTTTATTTGAACACTTACTCTGTAATTTTTTTCCATATTTCATGCAATACATTATATCTTTTCCTATTTCAACAGCTTTTTTTATGAGTGCCAATTTTTAATTTAGGTTAGAATAATTCAGCTGCAGTACTGAAGATTTAAGTTCAAGACTTAACATTAGGCTAACTGTACATTAATATTTCTAATAATATTTCTGTCATTTGGAAATATATCAGGTCACTATTATCTGCTGCCACACAGGTGTAAATTTTACATATTTTGCATAAAATTCAGGAAAAATTAAGTCAGGTGAAGGTCATTTTGCTATGTTGAACTGTAATATTACACATGATGTATGATGGAAACTGAACAAATTATGAGATTTTTTCATAATAATAAAAGCTTTTAAAAAAAAGGTTTAAAAGTTAGGGCATTTAAATGCCCCACGTAAGGTAATGTACATATTTTTCATATCTTGTGTCTGTGTAGTTATTGACAAATACAATCAGAACAGAGAGGGACTACAGAAGTTACAGCAGAAATTGTGTGTACTTGATGCATCTGTTGCTGTGTTGTTAGATTACTCTCCAGTCACACATCTTCATCTCTTACCTCACTACCTTCCCTATATGCATTATAAATCTTATCATCTGTCTGTGCTTTGTGTCAGTTTCTTCCCCAAACTTTCAATACTCTGGTTAGCTCTAACCTAGTGAAGCTGAAGAGGAACATTCCTTAGAGATGGAAAGGGTTGCTGAGTTTCTCTGGGAACAGTTCCCTTCTCGTGTATTTCTACAGTCATCTGCAGCAGGGCTGTAAGGGGAGGAAGCAATAATGCAGGCAGCTGGAGAGGAACTGGCACTGTGGAAACTAACTGCTGGTCCCATCCCTGAAATTAGAGACTACACTTCCCATAGATTGCATTTCAAAATGTCTCTGTTTGCAAAAACTAGCTGCTAGATTTAAGCTTTTTAGAAAACCCCATCCCTGGAGAAAAATACGAACTTCATTTTTCATGTAGTTAATACAACTAACATATTTTGTCAAACTCATTCTTTTTTAACATTATCACTATCTGATTCCACTGATTGAACCTGATCAACACTGAGAGAATGGAAATGCACCCTTATTATCAGGAGACAAAGGACTTTCATGTGCTATAAGCAGTAATTCTGGATTGTCTGCTTAATGCTAGAAAGCCTCAGGTGCAGTATTGCAAATTTTTGTGTACTCTTAGGATATTTGAAGATAAACAAAAATTTATACTCTGGGGTAGCCATAGATATTTTCCGATATAATTGCTTTTGGGGTAGTTTTCATCAATTCTGTAAGGTGATTTAAGACTTACACATAGAATAACTGCACGGAATGGAAACCAGCAATTTAATAGCAATAAGATTATGACTACAAATGTGGTTTTTAGAATAAAAGACTGCTCTTGTTATCAAATATGAATGAAATGTTGAGACCATCATTGTCTGCATCATCTACCTGCGTAGCATCCCTCAAGCTAAACCTTATGATTAGGAAGCTCATGCTGCTGATTGTCAGGGGCAATGTGCCTTCATAACACTGTGGGTGAGGAATAGTAACACTCTGGGCACTCCAGTGGCAGTGCAAGTCCTTTCAGAAAGAAGCACTCAAATCAACCAAACCAATTGATGTCTAGGTCTATTTGCTGTTGTTGTTTATTCAAATAATATGTTGATTTCCTATTTGTTTTTCTGCTAATGACCAACTTGAGTTGAAAAGTGAAGCTTTACTCTTGTGAACTTGTAATGCATTAACTCTGGCCTTCAACTAAGAACCCACCAGCTGCTCACTTACTCTGGCAGTTTGGGGAAGAGAACTGGAAGGAAAAAAGTGAGAAAAAATTGTGGATCAAGATAAATACAGTTTAATAAGTGAAGGGAAAAAAAGAGCAGGAAGAAGAAAAGGTGATGCAAAGGCAATTGCTCACCACGTCTGACCTGCAGAGCAGTGCCCATTTTTGTATCCTCTGCACAGAGATAATACTATGTTAATCAACATGGCATATTTCAGGAATTGTTTTTCTGAAATAAAATGTCAGTACCAACTTTCTCATTGCATTTTAAGCTATTTATACAAACCTTGTCTCATAAAATAATATACATTTAATTCCCAACTCCAGTGAACTAGAAGGTGTTTGTGATTGTCTTGTTGCTTCTGGCTTATGTACTGAGACCTAGAACTTCTAAATATCTGGCCTATACTAGATACAATATAGACTCACATGCTGCCTTTGTATTCTCCCTTAAATTTGTTGCTGCTTAGTGAATTTAGGATCTAAGGTATCAGTAAATTTCCTTCAGTATACTAGGCCAATTTTTCACTTCAGCTTCAGGGTATGCTGAAAGCAAATGGCTTTCAATATGGAGATTATATCTACTCACTGAAAAGCATTAAAAGTCTTTCAATTTCTGAAAAAGTTACAGTAACTGACTTCCATATTTTCTCAGTTTATGAGTCAGAAGAGTGTGATTTTGAAGTTTTATTTTTACATATTTTAATTTCTTTTTTCTTAGAAGGTCTTGCAACCTAAACAAACCTAAGTAGCTGAATAATATTTACTGAATTGTTTGTGTTGCTCTGGCTATCCTCCTTTTCTTTTAGCATGTGATAACTGTTGTGAAATAGATATGAAATAGAGATTAGATGCTTTTTCATTTTTCTACTTTGCCTTCCATAGCCTTTCAATCAGTGTCAGAAAACTCTGTGAAGATTACATGGAGCCACAAGAAAAAGTGTGAAACCACATTGAATCAAATTAGAAGAAACATTAATAGGGTGAGAATAATTAGCTTTATACACTAGCTGTATTTTGAGAATCATATTAAAACTGATTTGTACTGTCACACTAAAACCTTTATAGTGAAAAATTTCACTGTGCAAGGAAATTCCTTTATAGAATAGCACACTGTACTTCCTCTTAAACCTCTTGATTCCAGGAGATTTAAGGAGATAACTTCATGAAGTCATACCAGTAGTTCAAAATTTTAAGGATGTTAGATTGTCTACTTAAGGTTGAGAGCATTATAAAAGATATTTCCAAAGCTACTTTATCAAGCAGTTCAAGCCTCTCTTATATTTATTTAGAATCCTACACAATAATTTGAAGAGAATCAATTTAACCAGGTGGAAGCCAGCCATTTGATAATAGCTCAGCAGTCATAGCAAAGGTCTCACAGCCATGGCAAAGAATTTGTCCTTGTTATCTTGACTCAAAGTACAGCCTAAGAATCTTTTGCTGACCTCAGCACCTGTATAAAATAATTAAGAGAGAAATTAGAGTTTTCTGAATGTTTCCAGAGTTCATGAAGAAAAACAAGTCTGTGATATGTCTCGGTGCAGAATAGTTGTTTGGGCTTTGATAGTTTGCAATGAAAGAAGTCCTTTTGGTTGAATCATTTCAAATTTTATTTTAAGAAAGAAATTTCCACTGACAAATGCTGTAAAAAATAACTCATTTAGTTCTGACCTGTTTATATGTATATTTATGTATGTGAATATATATATGTATATATGTATTTATACATATGTATATATTTTAATTAATTTTTATTTATTATTTTTGCCTTTAATCCTATTTTTTCACCAGTTTCCACCTACAGCAAACACTTTATTCTCACTAATTTCATGTGTTGGGTATCTTGTTAGTTGACTTCTGTATTTCCTAAGCACAGGTATTACATGTGCCACCTTTCAAAATATTGATTTTCCGTTCAGACTGGTCATCTACGGCTGTTGAACCAGATGATCATTTCTGAGTCCAAATATGAGCAATAGGGAGGGAATAACCATACTATATTTGTAATGAGGACTTTTTTTTTATAGCTTTTGCTTTACATTTGGAGTCTCCAAAATAGTGCTTGCTGATATATTGCTAAGATGTTTATTCAGGTTATTAAACTTGTTTCTGAAACATTTATGATAAACAGTATCAACTGTTGTGAATCCTCACTGAATAAAAATGAGCTTCTGTGTTTAAAAAAAATACCTCCTTGTAAGAGTGGAATAATTCTAAAGATCATAAAGCTTTAGTTTGGGCTCTTCAGTTTTATTTGTTTGAAGGCACTAAGCATTTCAGTGTTCTGGTAAATTGTGAGCTTTAATTTTATGGGGTTTGCACAGCAAGTATTTGCGAGCGGGGGAGTCTGCAGGGATGGCTTCTGTGAAAAGCCACCAGAAGCTTCTCCAGTGTTCAAAGGACCCAATGCAAGCTGGCTCTGAGACAGACCTGCTGAGCCCATCAGTAACTTTGGTAGCACCTCTTCAATAACAGGGTGAAAAAAGGGAAAATAGACCTGCACAGTTACAGCTATAGAGTGGAGTGACAATATGTGCAAGCAACAACTCTGCAGACATGAAGGTCAGTGTAGAAGGAGGGGGACAACATGCTCCAGGCAGAGATTCCCCTGCAGTCTATGGTGAAGACCATGGCGAGGCTGGTTGTGGCCCCGCAGCCCGTGGAAGTCCACAGTGGTGCAGGTATCCACCTGCAGCCCACAGAGAACCCCACACCAGAGCAAGTGGATGTCTGAAGGAGTCAGTGACCTCATGGGAAGCTCCTGGCACAACTTACGGACCCCTGGAGAGGGGAGCTCATGCTGGAGCAAGCTTCTGACAGGGCTTGTGACTCACACTGAAGCAATCAGTTCCTAAAAGACTACACCCCGTGGAAGGGACCTACACTGGAACAGTTCCTGAAGAAATGCAGCCTGTGTGAAGGACTCCCATTGGAGAAGTTTGTGGAGGACTGTCTTCCATGGGTGGGATCCCAATCTGGAGCAGGAGAAGAGTGTGAGGAGTCCTCCCTCTGAGGAGGAAGGAGCAGCAGAGACAGCACATGATGAATTGGCAGCAACCCCCATTCCCTGTTCCCTTGTGCCCCTGATGGGGGTGGGAGTTGGAGAATTTGTGAGTGAAGTTTAGTTTGTGAAGAAAGGAGGAGTGAGAGCAAAGACGTTTTTTAAGATTTTGTTTTATTTCTCATTATGCTCCTCCAATTTGCTTGATAATGAATTAAACTAATTTCCCCAAGTCTGCACTGCCCATGACAGTGACTGCTGAGTTCATTCTCCCCACCCTTACCTTAATTCACAAGCCTTCCGTTGTATTTTTTCTTTCCTGTCCAGCTGAGGAAAGAAGTGATAGAGTGGCTTTGGTGGGCTCGTGGCATCTAGCAGAGGCAACCCACTACATCATATTATTATATTATTTTAACAATGTTATTAAGACAATTTTTACATAAAACTCTTCTGTCTGTTAGGTAAATCGTTAATCTTCCTGTTGTTTTCACTGATCTTAACTTTCCACCAAGTCTAAAGAATGTAATTTTAATGTTTACACACTCAATTTTATTAATAAACTAGCACCAGAATCACCATACTAGAAGACTCTAATGCAAAAATGCTATACCCACATGAAGGTAAGATTAAAACTATTTGCTAGATTAGGAACATCCATTAGTGATTTCTTTAATAATAAGATAAAGAATGAACAAAGAGCTAGAATATATACCTCACAAAGCAGAAATCTTATTTTAGTAACTAGGTATGTAACTAACCGGCATTGCTCCAGTGAGTGCTTCATCAAATTGCTACATTTTCATCAAAGCCATTGAAATCATGACTCCATTTCCCAGGCGATCACCAGTCATGAGAGTACAACTGTGCTCTGTAAATTCCTATCTGACACAGTAAAGGAAGGGTGCAACAAAGATGGTAAGCTTCTACATAAAGGAACCAAAGAACATTGTTTCAAAATCCACTGAAACTAATGCTTGAAATGTTCAAAGAGAACTGGATTCCTGTCTGCTTCTTTCATCCAAAGCCCTGAAGTCAGTTTCTTTTCAATGGATTTTTCAAATAGGTGGGATTTCAACGAGTTTTATATGTGGTTGGTCTATGCTCTAGCCTGGACTATTAAAAATCGAAATACAAGGCAGTTGGAGACAGTGTTTTTACTGGACTAGCAAGCCACTTCTGCCTGATTGTGACTGGAATATCCCAAGTTCTTTGTCCTGCCCATGCATTTAACCTGCTGGTCCAGGGGAACTGTTTGTCCAATGCTTCCAGGGACACTTTTTGTTCAACCTCAGAAGAAATTGTATCAGCACCGTATCTTTTTCTCTATCTTAAGAAAGATCCAAAGAGTGTCTCCTTTCACACTACTGAAATTAAACTATATGTTACTATCAGGTTTGGGAATGGATAGCTCTATAGTCTCCAATATCCCTAACATGTCTTCAGATCTTTGGTTGAATGCTTGAAAACTATGAACTGAAACAGCTTGTGGCAATGAAACTTAACTGAAAGCAGACAAGCCCCTGTTGAGAAGCCCTGAAGGCTGTTTGTCTAAGACTGGTTTTGGTGTTATCTTTTGACAAAGGTTAAGCAGCTCCCTGCTAAGAGTGTTGGCTATTACAGACCATATTGTTTAGGAATTTTATTCTTCTCTTGCTGATACATCTGCTGAAGAGAACCACCTAGCTCCCTAACTTGGACATAAGCATTGTGCCAGAGACACAATAGAAAGACTGCTATTCCTAGGCATTCAGTGAACAGGAAATTAACCCAAAGATATTTAATCCAGAGATTTTTCAACACACTAAGTAACTGTAAAGAATTTTTCAGTGATTCATATGACTGATATTTTAATTAATTTTATGAATAGTTCTATTTTTTAAGTACGGCAGATGATGTTTTAACTGTACATTTAGCAAGAACATTGCTCATTTTATAAAGCCCTTTAATATTAAAAAAGCATTAAAAATAGCTATCAACAATGATGAAATTTTATGCATCCCTAATGAGTTAATTAAAATGACAGTAATGTTTCAATTTTAGTAAGAATTCTGCTGCTGTCAATGGGATGAAAGAATTTGACCAGATTTTTAGCATTTTATCTCGGTGCCCAGTGGACATAACAACAGAAATTAAGCACAAGTAATTAATATCAACAGAAAAAAATAATTGTTAAAAGCAATAATTGCCATCTGTTCTTGTCAGTATTATTAATGTGCATAGAATAGCCTTTATAACAAAATAGCTTACAAATGTAGTGTTGACAAAATTTGTTTCTTTCAAAGTAGCTGGACTTGCATTAAAGAAGGTAAGGTGGGCAAACAAATCCAAACTGTTAACACAGCCTAAGTGTATTGGTGTATCAGCCAATTTATAATTAGTTGCAGTTTGCAAAGAATACAAATCTCACAGGAATAAAACTACAATAATTCTTGTGAATAAGATTTTTAACCATTCATGCATTATACTTTGATACCCTTTAACTGTTAGAGTTAATCTGGCAATGTAAATTTGATTTCTTATTTTCTGAGGAAAAAATATGCCTTGTTTCAGTTTCCATAGTTACGAGTGCTCAGTTAATGTATTTGCTATGCAAAAATAAGCCCTTTTTCAGTTTTTTTGATTTAGTATACTCTATATTGCAAGACTTTTGAATCATTTTCTAGGCCTAGAAGGAACAATTTCATGCTGTTTACTAAAATGATACTTTAAATTAGTTGTTGTCAGGTTCTCTTCTAACATAGTTTCCTAAGGTTTATTTGTGTTCTCAGGTTATCACCAGATCCCTACATTCTTCTGAATCACTTTCAAATCCAGTAGCTAGATTCTGCTTGGTGGAGGAGTAGAGATCTAAAATATTAGGTTCTTACAAGATTCAGGTTTAGGTACAAAAAAAAAAAAAAAAAAAAGTGATTTAGTTAAAAAATTTTTTTAGGTAAAAAAATGGATTTTATTCATTATTCTCCATAATACAAAGGGAGGGTGTTTTGTGATCTGAGACATAACACACAGCAGAGCGAGCCAGTTGTGGCTGGTCAATGCTCGCAGCTCACAGAACATCTCTTGTCTAGCCTTAGTAAACCAAATGCTGTTAGCTCTGTGGATCACTAAAAACAACTGATGGATTTTTTTTTATTAGCACAAGATTCAAATTAGAGGTACTCCTAGTTTGTGGAGAAATTAAATATATATCCCTACTCAGAGTGGTATTTAAGCAAATGTATAGCTTTAGGTAAATGTTTAAACTCAGGATTTTCCCATGCTGAAAAATGTTTGAAATATTTTCTGTATTGGGGCAATATAAATTTGTCTCTTGTGGCAGTGAACTCTGCAACTTATCAGACTGAGAGAAAAGTTCAGAAAACATTAGACAGTGAAATTGCAAGCCTGGATCTGAACAAATAACAAATAACAAAATCAGCCTTTTTGCTAGCTAATAATTTCTATTTCAAATGTAAGGGAGTTTGGTTTGATTTGTGGTTTTAGTGTGCGTGTCATTTCACTTACTTCCGTATGCCTATTTTGTTGTCCTGGTCATACATTGCCATCATTAATTAAAATATTTTTTTCACTTGAACTTTGTTTTAATGCAACAGCTCAAAAGAAATGCTTTTAAACAATAAGATCTGTAAGAGATCAACCAAGTGTGTCTTGAAATGAACTGCTCTAAAACACTCTTACGTGCTTTGATTTTCTCACAGTACATTTAAGATTTAATTCTTCAAATTGTTCATCATTGGGAGATTACCATCCATTTGTGTACATCGATAATATATGACACCTTTTATTCTTTGATGGTTTCACAGGACCATTGAATTGCTATTTCTAGGGTGTGATTTGAGAAACATTAAGAAAATTGTGGGATGTTAGGTTTAATTAATCTGAAAAGAATTTCAAATTAAAACATGCTCAGTTCAATATATAGAAGCTAATGATCACAGAGGCTCAATACTTCTAGATATAATTTCTCTTTATGTACTAATTTCAGCCAAAAAGATAAAATGGCAATTTTAAGAGAGAAGTAGTGACATTTCTTAGGTCAGCATTCAGAATCAGTGGACATCAATATTTTGCTGATGATAAGAATTCCTTTTATATTTGTCAGCTTGAAAAGCAACAGTAATCACTCACAGAATTATATAATTCTTAAAGCTCTGGTACCAAGAACTTGACTGCAATAAAAGATCTTCAAAAACTTCAACTTATTTAACTGTTCTGTGCTTTGGATGTCTTCTTGCACTGGAATAAGAGGCTTTTCTTTATTTGCAGTACTGAAATAGCAACTTAGGTTGGTTTATGTGTCTTTGTTGTATCTCTCTTGTAAACATAGCTTTTTGAAAACAAATACAGTGCCTATCAGTTCCATTTATGATCTGGTTTTATTACCCACTTTGCATACAGTTCCCAGGCATGAGTTTTTGTGGATTTTGTTTGAAAGGATAGGCTTCCAAAAGGATTTCAAGACTTTAAATGCTTTCTCTGAAGCCTTTCAAGACTGTTGCAGTTTGGTATAGCTAAACTCACAGTAAAGTTTATTTTCTGTGAGAAGTTCAGCATCGCTCTTCGTATACAATGTGTGCATAAGAGTCAGGAAACAGCTGCTGACAAAGATGTCTCCAGCACTCTTGTATTTGAATAGTTATTCAATTGCATATCAAGTTTTAAATGATGCCTCCTCATCACAATTAACTGCTGGGAAACAAAGTACCAAGATGCAAATAGTAATGCACTTATACACCTCATTACTGTTTAATATTTCATCTAACACAAGTGAATGAATTTATACTATTTTCAAGTATACAAGAGCAATGGTTTATGCCAAATACAAACACTTGCTATGTCATCCTCAGGAGATTCAGTTACTTTTCTTTTTTTTTGGTCAGTATATTACTCAGATAACTCATGGTTCTTACCATGTTAATATTTATAAGAGTTTGGAATAACAGAACTGTATTTTTAGGGAATCATAAAATCATCATAATTAGAATGTGGAAGTGTAATAAGAACATAATCCTGGTTTATGAGCAGATACCAAGTGATGACACATTATGCTGTATTTTGCTTTTATTAAGGACCTTAACTCCTATTAACTATAAAATCTCAGAAGCAATATGGTAGTCTTTGCCTATAAAAGGTGACCATCCAGTGTTCATTAGTCAATGGTCATATATACTTAAAAATTAATAAAGAAATTAAAAATAATGAAACAAGAATGATGAAACAAAGAACCAATGCATTACTTTAATAGATCACAAAATAAATATGGATGGAATATTTCTGATTAGGTTACACATGGAGCAGATGTCAGTCTAAACTGGATGGTCTAGCTGACCCTAATTATAGTATTATGTCCATAGGTTGTCCTCTCTACCTTAGGACAGTGATTAAACCCACAATTACATGCAGTAATTCTATAATGTTATGCTATATTATTTTCTTAAAACATACGGCATTTCTAAGTAGCTAGACTTTTATAACTTCATAAATCCATGTACTAAAAACAGCGCAATTATGATGTTATGTGAGTTCAAGGCATAACAGCACAACTAAGCAGTTATGTGAGTTTAAGGTATACACTAATATTCAAAATTTATGTAAAGGGAAATGCCCAGACTTGCTACTTGGAATTCCATTAAAAAGTTCTTTTCCTAGAAGCTTTGTTCACATAGGTGGTAAGTTTTATATTTAACCTTGGTCCTTTGGAGCAATTCTCTGCTTTTACCTTGAAGACCAGGAATATCACCAGATGATGTTAAAAGAGCTTGTTGGTCTTGATGGTCTTATATGGTCGTCTATTTTTTATTTTAAATAAGTATGTCTGTAGATGAACTTCTTATCACTGGGCCAAACTTAAAATAAAGAGAGAATTCTTTGATGCTAAGCCCCTTAGGGAATTACAAGTGCTAGACTAGATTCATAAAATTTATTATGCCATTCGTTATCAGACCACACTATTTGTTTCTTACCCTTAGCATAAGAAAAAAAAGGATGAAAAGACTTGCTTTTGGAATCTAAGCATCCCCCAGTTTTCTCTGGGAAGCTATCTGGTTGCTGGATGTCACCGATAAAAGTATAGGAAAAATTATGAAACTTTTTCTATTTCCTGAAACATAAAAATATAATTGAAAATTTCTATTTGAGCTTTTTGCTCCTATTATGCTGAACTGATCAATGGGGAAAACAGCCAGGAGGAGCCATCTCTGAAGACCATAGCAATTATGTGTGTTGTCAATCTACACAGATGTTCATTTTACATTAATTTTCTGTGTTATTCAAGCAGCTTTCAAATTAGTGTAATCAAAAACATTAATGACCTTTAAAAAGCAAAGCAAGTATTAGCAATGGAATGCTAAAGATAGAAACCTTCTGTATTTGATATCAAGCTGTCTATCAAACTACAAGTATTTGTGAAATGGTGGGCACTGAGAGAGAGTAAATTCATTAACCAAATATTAAAAAGCTATATGTGTGCAATAAAAATTTGCTTCTCTGACTTTCTCTTCATTTCTCCCTGCATGCAAATTCATTTCCCCCAATTTTAAGCTGTATGCCCTGATACAAGCATCATAATTTCTTATGTGTAGTGTACAAAAATACTTTGCAGGTGCTGGACTTAAAATTATCACTTCAGCTGACATTCAGATAGACACAGGAATGCAATTTCATGAACACTATAAACCCTTATGCTTCTATTGTCTTTATGCAGCTGCCTTGAGGACCATATGTACATGTAATTATGTAGCTGTATCACATAATTTTTCTTCCTGTTTTATTTGTTTTCTTCTTTGAGTGTGGCCATTTCTGTTGCAGGCAATTTTTTTTTTCTAACAGTTTTCTGTACAAACTAAGATCAAATACTACGACTTTCAGAGGAGACTTGGATGGAGGCAAGATATGATACTGAGTCAAGACTGGAGTATCAGTTACAGAAAAATAATAAAATGTTATGAGCCATATACTTAGATGTTTGAAACTAATATTTTCTTCCTTGTCTTCTGCTTCTATCATACAAGTAGTGGTCTCAAAGGCTTCAAAAGGATATAAGTAACATGATTACAACACTATTTTTGTAATGTAGTGTATGAGTCAAATTACAGCGAGCATCATCATACTTGGCTTCCTGTGAAATGCCTCTTATTAATTCATTATCTCTAACACATATTTTCTAATTGCTTAAGTATTTCATGAATTTTGACTGGGTTATATTTATGCTGTCAGTAATGTATAGATGGATGTTTTCCTGTTAGTCTGATCCTCAACATTTCTATACTATTTTACTGTGTGTTAGATTAAAAAAAAAAAAAAAAAAAGGAAATTCCCACCCTTACNAAAAAAAAACACTAACAAAAAACCAACAAACTGAACCAAAATCCACCAACCAAAAATCAAATCCAAACATGAAACAACCCCATAATAACATCTAGAGTGGTTATTTTTCATTGGGTTAGGTAGTACTTTGCTTTTCCTTACTGGAAATGTTTCGGTAATGTTAGTGTAGGGTGGAGGGGTGGGGGGGAAGGAACTTTTTTGGTGTTTTCTTTGTTTTGAGACTGTGAATAGAAAGAGATTGAATATTAGTTATTGTTGTACCACTGCAAGTGTTATGATCATAAGGTTTTTTCTGAACAGATAGCTTCCCCCTCCTGCTTTGCCCCCACCCCTAGTCTAGAGCTGCAGTATACAGGAATTGCTTCCCATTCTCTCTGTTCAATAATCTAGACAGGTTCAGAAAGGTTCCCTGAAGTTTGTGTAGCATTTACAAGTAGGGTAAGTAGGGTTCTTGTACTTCTCTAAGGAAAAACAGGGAATGCTTTGTATGTTATATTTATCATTCTTAAATTTTGTTTTCCATTTAATATGTAAACCATTTTCCAAGGGGAATTATCATTTAATTCTTTTGCTTTCCACTTACTACTTCATTTCAGTTGTAAGTCATCAGTGCATTTGGCAATTCTACAGCTAGTTTCTCTGTCTGGGTAATTTATGTAGATTAGAAGCAATGAAGATCTGAGAATTGACTCCCCTGTGGCCTTTTTCAACACTTTACTTTCTAATCACTTTACTTTAATCAGTTCTTTATCTGTTCCCATGTTTAACCTGAATCTTTCATGCTTTCAGTTTAAGATGAAGATTATCATTTGAGACACTATCAAAGGCTTTATGTAAATCCAAATTATGGTGCTTGTACTCCTATTATCAATTTTATTTTAATCTTCTCAAAAAGAAAAATAAAAGGTGAATGGTTGTCAAGATCCAAATGCCTTTAAATTTTTTATGAAGGTAAACTGTATTTGTTTTAAATTATTGACAATTATTTAACTCTCATCATCTTTAAATGTGTTGTATGCTATTGTTTAAACTATGAGTTTTTAAGGACATTCTGCTTGTTTCATCTGCTCTAGTAAGGCTGTGTAAGAGCAAAACAATGGTGACAGTTTTAGGGAGTAGCCTAAAGAATTCCTCTTCTTTTCACCTGACTGGAACATAAACATTCTTTTTTTTTTTTTTTCCCTCAGGAAGACAATATTTAGAAATATTACCTATATTCACAAGTATTATCTCATGATTGTAAAATTCTTTTTTGCAATTACTGTTGTATTTATTTGACACTCTTCATTTTAGAGACATAGCAAGATCATTTCAGATATTAAATACCTTACTGGACTTTGAAGCTGAGTGAACTTCTGCTGCACCTAAAACTGATGCTTTTGATTATAGGTCATAATAATATGTCCTATAACTATTCATTATATTTTTTAATTTTTAAAACATATTCTAGACATAATCATGTTTAGAATATCTTATGTCATACATGCATTTAAGACAGAAGAATTAGAAAGCTTATACAAAAACAGAGTAAAACTCAAAAGGAGCTAAAACTACATATATATACAAACTTTTCAGTCTAGTGATTAGCATGGGATCTATCTCAAAAGGAATTTCTGTTAACAACTGCTGAAAAAGGTTGAAACTGATCAGTTATGAGTCACTTTAGCAGATTTTCCTACTTAATTCCACTGTAAGTGTAAAATAATTAGTATTAGCATTGATCAAAATTATAAAGGATTATTTGAGAAGCTAAGGACAAAATTCAATATAACGGTTCTATCTTTCTTATTTTGATTACAACTAAAATTAAATGCAAGGATAGATATGTGTTAGAGATTCAGAATAGTTGCGCGAGTCAGGATATGTTGCCACTTGCCTAAATGATTCTGCTGGATTCAAAGTTAAAGAGAATTTAAAATGCAATAAAATGAATACCAATTGATTCAGTACCTGAAGGGAGCATGTAAGAAAGAGAGAGAGGGACTTTTTACAAGAACATGTAGTGACAGGACAAGGGGGGATGGATTCAAATGGAAAGAGAGTACATTTAGATTAAATATTAGAAAGAAATTCTTTACTGTGGGATGCTTAAGGCACTAGAACAAGTTGCACAGAGAAGTTGTGGATGCCCCATTCCTGGAGGTGTTCAAGGCCAGGTTGGACGGAGCTCTGACCAACCTGGTAGAGGGAAAGGTGTCCCTGCCCATGGCAGGAGGATTGGAACTAGATGATCTTTAAGGTCTCTTCCAACCCAAACTATTCTATTATTCTATGAATCACTGATAAACTATCAGAATTGCAATATACACAGTGAAAATGCCCATATAGTCAAATACGTGTTGAAGTAAAGACAGAGTTCAGATTCTACTGTCTCACAATCACCTACCCAAACAGACCCTGGGATGCACTCTGAGGATTAACAGTTAAGAAAGATACCACCAAACTACCTATTTATTGGAGCTGTAGCTCAAAGTCATGTGGAAAAGGGAGATTTCCTCAACCCTTAGTGTGGCAAGTTTTTCTCAACCTTTAGTGTTGTGTTTGTCTGTCAGTGCCCCAGGAAAGCCAAGATCCTTGTGCCCGACCAGTCTGTCAGTATCCCATTATAGGGACCCCTTAATTGACCAGTCCTGCTGGACTGGGGACACAAGGCAGGTTCAGCTTCTTGACTGATCCCAGCAGATACAATGGAATTTTCCCTAACTTTTTCTCCTTTCTTGACTTACTTTTATACTATATGTTTAGATGGAGTTTGAGTGACTATAGTCATAAATACCTTTGTTACTAATTGGTATAAAATTCTCTCACTTTGCTTTTAAAGATACACTCAAAAAAATATAGAGTACCTGCCCAGTGTGGGGTTGTTGTACCTTGGAGGAAGATAACTTTGGGTTGGAGGTGTGCATTAATATTACAATTAGGTGTTAATGAAGTTCATCTGAAGAGGGCTATTTCTCCACAGTGGTTGACTCAGCAAGAGGACATCTTCTTCTTTCTCCCTTGGTTGACAGATGCTATGCAGTTCATTAGCTGCAAAGTACTGTTGCGTTCCCCTTCCTGCAAGGATTTCCACAGAGCCTGACAGAGGTGCCTCCACACCACCCCACCCTCAGTTCCATCCCCTTTAGCAGGTGCTTGCTGTTGTTGGAGCAGCCAACTGCGTTCCATCCAGGCAGTAGCAGCTGCGTTTTTCACTATAATTTCCATACTGTTATAACTTCTGTTCGGATGTGACTATAACTTCTCAGTTTCCTCTAATTTTACCCCCAGCCATCTTTCCCCAAACTGCCATTAAACAAAACAGATTATTTTTCACCTGTAGTGATGCCTGAGTTCTTGGATGTTTAGTGAGGCATGATAGAAAATTTGCTTTCTAAAATATTTTAGAATACTTCACATTTCACAGTATGTAGAATGAATATATTTGACAAGAGTAATATAGCTAAACACATTCTGAAATAACACTTCAAAAACTCAGCAAAATGTATAAGGACAGAAGAACTCAGTAATGTTTTAGAAAGATCTTTCTGTTCACTCTGCTCTGGCACAGTTTACACTGAGTGGCTACCACAGTAACAAAGTTAAGTGAGCAGCCTTGAGATCTACACTGGTCCTCAGTTCTATGAACCTCTTTTTCAACACAGCAATGTCAGAATAGGTGTTTGCCACCTATAATTATAGCTAATAATCACTTTATATAATACAAGAATCCAGCAGATCTATATTTACCTAGCAGCACATCGTTCTCTGATGAGAAGGCCCATACCATCAAAAACACATGCTCAAGTTTAGAACAATCATATTTCCTTACAGTAAGAATGGCAAAAAATAAATCATTATTTACAATTGAAGTACGCATTCCATTCACAATAAAATAAACCCAAATATCCCCAAATGGAAGCACATCAGTGGCAGTACCAAATAGTCAGGAAAAGAAATAGCAGGCTA
>VWZG01010820.1:0-70777 GCA_013396735.1 Grallaria varia
CATCTGTTAACAGCTGATGTCCGGTTCCAACAGAGGTGTGTACCTGGAAATGAGGGGGCTGTTTCCAGCCTCCCAGAGGGGCTTTGGGGCTCCCCTCACGCCAAATCTGCAGCTGCAGGAGCACATCACACCCAGCCTCCAGGCTGACAGCAACTGTGGTGCTGTGCTCAGAAAAACATCCTCATCAAATAAGGTCCCACTATGACCTGCCAAACATCCCCATCAAATAAGGTCCCACCATGATCTACCAAACATCCTCATCAAATAAGGTCCCATCATGATCTGCCAAACATCCTCATCAAATAAGGTCCCACCATGACCTACCAAGCATCCCACATCAAATAAGGTCCCACCATGATCTACCAAACACCCCCTTCAAATAAGGTCCCACTATGATCTGCTTTTAATACATGGCAGCTGGAGCTGCATCACAGGGTTATATTTTGGCTACACATTGCTGTGGTCATGTCATAGTTAATGCCATTAATATGGCATGATATGGCTGCAATATTTCTTGGGGTGATATTCGGGGGGGGGGTTTGGTTCTGCTTTCAGTCATCACCCTGATTTTATACCATTTCCCTTTGTGTCTCACCTTAATTTCCCCTCTTTCAGTTTAAAGCCTTTATCCCCATTGCACGTACAGGATGGGACTCTCTGCTCCCCCAGGAAATACAGATTTTCCAGCCCTCTCCCTGGCTGGGGAATGCTGCTCCCTTGACCACAGGGAGCCGGGTGGATGCTGCTGTTCTCTGGCTGTTTGACAGGACTCCAGAGATGATTGTATTAACCCACCGGAGCGTGCCAGCGCTGCTTTGATTTTCTCTTTAATTACCTAGTGCACCCACTGCTGATAAATCTCTCCTTTTAAGTCATGAAATAAAGCAGAGCCTTTGCAGCGCTGCCAACAGCAGCCTCCAAAGCTGCCAGGGGATACAGGAGAAAACACCATTTCCGTGCACGGCTTGGAAAAAAAACCCTCCTAAAGTCATTTTCCTGGCCCTGCTGGTGGCTCCGAGGGGGTTTGGTGAAGGCAGGACTGGCCTGGTGTGACCACAAGGGCATCGTCCCCATCACTGCTGTGTGTGGCTGCACGTTCTGGGGTGGGGTTGGCCCCAGGAGCCCGAGGTTTGCTCACCTCGAGGTGCTGGATTAGCTGTTGGGTTAAACCAGCTCAGGCCAGGCAGGGCTGGCTGCAGGGCTTTGGGAGGTCGGGTCTAACCCAGCAGATCTCCCTGTGCCTCTGGGTGCCCTGGCCTGCACCAGCCGTGGATGCAACAGGGTCTCCTTGGGACGGAGGGACCTGACAAAGCCCCTGGAACTGCTGTCCCTCTCCAAGGCTGGCAGCAGCGAGCCACGTTCAGCCCCACGCCCAAACTGTCTCCGTGCAACAGCACAATGGGGCATCTCTGGTTGGCATTTCCAGCGAGTGAAGCCCAAAATTCCACTGGTGGTTTAAGGATGAGCAGGATGGAGATGTCTGGGTGCAGCTCCAAACCCCACCGGGGAGGTGGTTCTTGCCTGGAGAGGAGGTCACCGAGTGGAGAAGGAGGTCCTGGGCACCAGCAGCACAGCCTTGCTGTTAATTAAAACAACCCTAATTGCCCAGCCCGACACCCCCTCCCATGTGCTGGAGCCCACTTGAAAGAACTAATCAGTCCTCCACCTAATTAAGCCAACCAGCAAAAGGCCAACAGGAGCCGGATGGGTTTAATTGGTGTAATTCTCCCAGGAAATGGGTCCCCTGGCTCCCACCAAACCCGGGGTGTGTGGCTCTGGCACGGAGGCTCCGGAAAAATCCCTGAACCTCCTGGCTCAGGGGTGCTCCGGAGGGGGAAGGAGGAGTGTGAGGAGGTCGGGATGAAGGGAGCAAGTTGGTTGGTTTTGTTTCCAGCAGATTTCGGCGTATTTTTCGGAAGCTGAATTTTAAACAAAACGCTTTGGTTTGTGGAATAGACGCACAGTGTTTTTCCCACCTCTCCCACTCCATGGGCTGAAGTAATTCCAGGGATTTAAAACAAATTGTGGACTTAGCGCAGCGCTTCTGTGGCTGCTCAAGGAGCTAAAGGAACCCAGGGGTGTTTTCCCCCAGACCTTTCTGTTTTCCCTGTGTGTTCTCTCTCCTTCCTGGTCCTGCAAAGCCCCCCCTGCCCTGGTCTGCAGCAGATTCCTGCGCTCACACTTGCAGAAGAGCAGGAAAAGCAGGAGCTGCTGCTGGGAGGGATCCCAGGAATGCGAAGTTCAGGCTGGGATGTGTCAGGGGTTGCAGCAGTTTTGGGGCCTTTGCTGAACTAGTCAGGTGTTTTTGGACGTTTCCTGATCTTGGGGCAAGGACCTCTGAGAGGCCCCAGGTGTTCCCACCTCTCCTTCCTGTTCCTGTGTGCCTGCTCAAGCCTTTCCCAGTCCTCCCTGAGAGGGAAATCCTATTTTTTCCCAGTGCTGGGCCAAATAACTGATGTAAGTTGAGTAATGCCGTCGTTTTTCCTTGCCTTGTAGCCCGAGGAGCTCGTTGGGATGGCGAATTTCAAAGGTCATGCCCTGCCAGGCAGCTTCTTCCTGCTCTTTGGGCTCTGGTGGTCCGTGAAGTACCCGCTGCGGTACCTGAGCCAGGCAGCCAACAAGAAATCCCGCCGGATTTGCTGCTTCCGGCGCGTGGACGCCGTCGAAGGGGCGACCAAAATCGTCTTTGCTCTCATAGGTAAGGTTCTATTTCATTTCTCGGGGGGTAAATCCTCAGTCTGCAGCGACGGCTGTGCTGGAGCTGGGACTCCAAACTGGTCCAGGTGTGGAAGGGTCAGAGGATGGTGAGGTTGGAAAAGACCTCCCAGATCCTCAAGACTGAACCGTGCCCCTGAGCAGCACATCTGCACGTGTTTGGACACTTCCCAGGATGGCAATTCCACCCCTTCCCCCGGGCAGCCTGGCTGCATCCTTGGTATTCACGTTGCCTTGGTCTCTGGTGGGGTTGGACAAGCCTCGTCCCCTTTCCCAAAGCTGAGCTGCCAATAACAGCCCTGAGTTTTCCCTCCAGCCTTTTCCCTCTGACACAAACCCACCAGCAGTGGCTTCAGAACCCCCCAGCACCAACCAGTAGCGTGACCCCCCGTTCCCAGTGACCCCCAGCTCTCGGGTGTCCCTGCAGGGATGCTGGCGGAGCAGTTCGTCCCGGACGGGCCCCACCTGCACCTCTACGGCGGCGACAGGCGTGACTGGGTGAAGCTGATGAACTGGCAGCACACCACCATGTACCTCTTCTACGGGCTCTCTGGGGTGGTGGACGTGCTCACCTACATGTCCCAGGCGGTGCCGCGGGGCCTGGACCGCCTCATGTTGGCCGTGGCCGTGTTTGTTGAAGGTTGGTGGAAGGTGGTCCGTAATTTGGGGAGGGGTCACAGGGTCATGGAACATGCCGAGCTGGGAGGGAGCCACAAGGATCAAGTCCAACTCTTGGCCATCTCCAAGAGTCCCTCCCTGTGCCCCAGCGGATCATCCAAAGGCTCCCTGAGCTCTGGCAGCCTTGGGGCTGTGCCCACTGACCTGGGCACCCTGGCCAGTGCCCGACCACCCTCTGGGGGAACAACCTTGTCCTGAGATCCAACCTGAGCCTGCCCTGACACAACTCCAGGCCATTCCCTGGGTGCTGTCCCTGGTCCCCCCAGAGCAGAGCTCAGTGCCTGCCCCTCTGCCCCTCCCAAGGGAATTGGACCTGCACTGAAGTCTCCCCTCAGTCTCCTCCAGACTGAACAGCTCAAGCGAGACAGAGTCAGAGAAAGGCTAAAATTTGCCTTTCTGACTGGAATATTTCTTGGAATGCCTCTGGAGACAGGACATGTTGTGGGTGATATATTATCCCAGGGCAGTCTGGAACGAGGTGGGAAATAGAAGCATCAGTGGGTTCTGGTTTGGGATTTCAGGGCAGGCCGTGGTGTGGAGCAGCAGAATGAGCCCCTGGTTGGGATGGATGGGGGGCTGGTGGGTGTTGCACCCCCCTGACATGCACAAAGCTGCTCTCCTGCCCTGGGCTCCCCCAGGAGCCATTCATTGCTCTGCTGGCACCCGCAGCCTCATCTGCTTGCGTGGCACGTGGGGGATTGAAGTGACTTATTCCGCCTTCAGCACATCATGAATATCATTTTGTCTTCTGGCAGACCCCCTGGATCACAGTCATAGAAAGGCTTGGGTTGGGAGGGATGTTAAAGATCATGCAGTTCTAACCCCCACCATGGGAAAAGAAGGCCTTGCTTACACAGAAACCCCCTTAATGAAGGCATTTCTGTTGTTTCCCCCTTCCTGATCCCAGCAGTTTCTGAGGCAGCAGCAGGGGCAGCTCAACAGTTCGATGTGTAAGAACAGGAAATCTGTCATTTCCAGCTCCCAAAAACCCGGTGAAGTTTAGCAATAGGAAAGAAGGACAGAGCAGAAACCTGGCAGGGGTGATGGCACTGATGTGGGAGGAAAACCAGCCTTTCTTTGGTGCCTGTATTGCTCAGATCCTCCTGCCCTGAGTCTGGGCACCTCATCCCTCCAGGATGGTGGGGTGCCAGGAGACCCACCGGGATGGTGCCACGGGGAGTCCCTTCTTCTCGTGGCCTCCTGTCCCAGTTTGCCACCCAGCCAGGTGTTTTGCCCTGCCCTGTGGGCACAGCTGGTGCTGCTGCTCTGAGCAGGACACGTGTCCTGGCAGGTGTTCTCTTCTACTACCACGTCCTCCACCGGCCCATGCTGGACCAGCACATCCACTCCCTGCTGCTCATCAGCATCTTCGCGGGCACCGGCAGCATCCTGCTGGAGGTCTTCCTCAGGGACAACATCGTCCTGGAGATGTTCAGGGCTGCCGTCACCATCGTCCAGGGAACGTGGTTCTGGCAGGTCAGTTGTTCCCCCTTAGAGGGGAAGGAAAAGGAGCCGTAATTCACATCCCAGTCGCACGTCTCTGAGGGATAATTTTGCCAGCCTGGCTTCATAAGTGGTTCCTAACCCAGGCTGAGCATTTCCTCCTTGCGGGTCATCTCTGCTGGCTGCTCCCACTCAAGGAGCTGTGAGCTGATGGTCTTGGCTTTTTGCTTCTCTCCGGGGGGAAGAGCCAAAGCTCTGCAGACTCTGCCAGCCGAGCCCTAATTGCTTAATGTGTCTGCTGCCCCCACAGCCCTCCCTCTGCTTCGGGGGGAGATGGAGCCCCCCCAGCCACTGCTCGCTTGGGGAGGAGCTGCAGGAGCAAAGGAACCAGCCGGAGGTGATGGCTCCCCAAACGAAGCTGCTGCAAATAATCTGAGCTGCCCTCCTCTTTCTCGGCGCCAGCTGACTCGAACCAGCCTTTATTCAGGGGTTAAAAGTGGGCTGAGCTTGGAAAATACTAAATTTGGGGGGTTTAAGGGATGGCTCGGAGTTTGCAATGTCTGGATATTGTGCAGAAAAGGAGAGATCTTGGGCACGGAGGGGCTTTGAGTGGCCTCTCGTTGCAAGGTTGGACTTGGCTGTCTCAGTCCCTCAGCCACCACGTGGATCCGGGGGATTCCCTGTGGGGATTCCCTGGATGAGGTCGTGGCTGTCCCATCCCTGGAAGTGTTCAAGCCCAGGCTGGATGAAGTTTGGAACAACCCGAGTGAAAGGTGTCCCTGCCCATGGCAGGGGCTGGAATGAGATGATCCCAAAGGTCCCTCCCAGCCCAAACCAGTGTGGCATTCTCTGATTCTTTAATTTATTTTTTCCCCCTGAGGTAATAAATTTCTCATTCCCCCCAGATCGGAGTCGTGCTCTTCCAACCGTGGGGAGGTCCCATGTGGGATGAGGAGGACCACGGCAACATCATGTTCCTCACCATGTGCTTCTTCTGGCACTGGGCAGCTGCTGTGGCTGTCCTGGCTGTGAACTACACACTCACATACTGGTATGACTGGGCAGGACTGGGGTGGGTGGGGCTGGGGCAGGAATAGGGTGGGCAGGGTTGGGGCTGGACTGGGGTGGACAGGGGTGGGATGGGCAGGGATTGAGCAGGAGTGGGATGAACAGGAGTAGGGTGGTCAGGGATGGAGCAGGAGTGGGATGGGGCAGGAGTGGGATGGGCAGGGATGGAGATGGCTGCAGTGGGGCACAGATGCACTCCAGCCCTTCCTAGAGTACAAAGTCACAGCTGAATAAGCAGCCCCAGCCTGGAGCAGGTTTTAGGGCACAGTGACAAGCACACACAGGCGTTTGTTGAGTGCACAGAATGCAAAACAGTGTCAGCAAGAGGCATTAAATGAAGGGAAGTCAAATAATGGAGCCCTCAGAGCTGCTCCTGGAAGTCACACCACCTTTTTCCCTCTGCACCGAGTGCTGAAGTCAAACTTTAATTCAATAGAGGGATCAGAACATTACCAGGAGCCCCTGACACTTTGTCCCCTCCCTTGCAAGGACTCCAACACTGGCGGTCACTGAATCATTGGATGCTGAAACAGTGCCAGCCCCCAGCATGGCTTTTCCAGAGGGGTGGGAAGGGGATATTATCCCACTTTAAGGGACGCTCTAAGAGGGCTCTGAAAGGCATAGTTCAGTCCAAGGTTTTATACAGAATCCAAACCCCTCAGTCCCCCTTCAACAGCATTTTAGGACCTCTAGAACAAGAGTGGTGTCAGTTTGGGGGTTCTGCCCATGCTGATTTCCTGCCCCTGTGCCGCAGGTGCCTGCAGAGGTTCTGGAGGTGCAGTGGAGAGCCCTACATCAGCCTGGGGCTGCGGCAGCACGGGGACGAGCCCGGCCCCCAGGCCACCTTCCTGCAGGGCTCCGACGAAGAGTGACACTGCCACCAACTCCTTCTGCACGGACAGTCTGTGTGCCGGGAGGAAAAACCAACTGCAACGAGATCTTTGTGTTCTGGAGGAGCCAGAGGGGCCACCCTCCTGCTGGGGAGGTCCAGCCATGCCCAGGGATGGCCGGCTCGGGGGCAAACACCATTCAAAGTGATTTTTGGCAGTAAAACAAAGCGTGGGAATTCAATGCAACGAGGTTGCCTTCATCCCATGGGTTCCTGGCTGTGTTTCCATAAGGATGGAGGGCATCCTTGGCTTTTCCAAGAGCCTGGAGGTTTTGACCTGCTGGGATTGGAGTGAAGAAAACCTCCAGGCTGAGGCTGGGTGCCTCTGGAGCAAGGCAGCACCCCGAGGAGGATGAAGAAAAGGGTGTTGAACAGGAGATTATGGCAATTTTTGCGCCACCAGGGCTTGATTGTGCACAATACAAATGCTATTACTGAGGCTTTGAACTAAAGAGGAATTTTGTTAATCGTTTTCACGTTCACTTAAAGGCTGAGAGAGTGAATAAATGGGAAATAAAAATCCTCGCTGAGCTGATGTCCTTAAATTTAAGGCTGATAAATTATAGAGTGTGTAATAATAGCTTAGACAAATCCATCCCTCAGACCTGCAAAGCCTGAAGGGCTGTAAGATACACGGTTAAGCAGCAGGGAGTCCTGAAACGTCCCAGTTTTCCATTGAAAATAAACCCCCTCAGCTTGGAAGGGAGATGAAACAGGCACACAGTTTGTTTTCCTTGCAAAAAGTGACTGCAAATGTCACCTGCTATTCAGGAGGAAAAAACCACCAGTAGTCAGTGTGGGGATTCAAAACCATAGGTGCAATAAATATGTTAATAAATATTTATATTTACATATCCAGCACAAGGTGAATTGCAGCTGTTGCTGCCTCGGACCCTGGGGCTGGGAGGATGCTCTGCACTGAGGTTTCTCCCTGCTGTGGACTCAGGGGGATGGATGGCAGCTGATTTTTGAGCTCCTCCTCAGGACTGCACAGAAAAGCAGCTCCTGGGCAGGTCCGAGGGAAGGCAAAGCTCATCTTTAACCCCCTTTCCCCACGTGCAAAGAGCCTCTTGCAGACCACAGAGCTGCAGCCTGGATTTTATGGCTATTAACAGTGCAATAAGGACTGAGCAGCCTGCCTGGAATGCCAGCTCCTGTTTTCCCACTGCTGGGCTCTCCTGTTTTCCCACTGCTGAGCTCTCCTGTTTTCCCACTGCTGGGCTCTCCTGTTTTCCCACTCCTGAGCTCTTCTGTTTTGTTTTCCCACTGCTGAGCTCTCCTGTTTTCCCACTCCTGAGCTCTCCTGTTTTGTTTTCCCACTCCTGAGCTCTCCTGTTTTCCCACTGCTGGGCTCTCCTGTTTTCCCACTCCTGAGCTCTCCTGTTTTGTTTTCCCACTCCTGAGCTCTCCTGTTTTCCCACTGCTGAGCTCTCCTGTTTTCCCACTCCTGAGCTCTCCTGTTTTCCCACTGCTGAGCCAGTTTATTGGGCAGGGATGGATACTGGGAGGCGCAGACTCGGAGCGAGGAGAGTGAAGCATCTCCCTAAATCCACCTGATAAACACCAAAATTCAGCCCCAGGAGCTGTAACTGCTGAGCACGGGGAGCATTTTGCAGCCGTTTCTTCTTCTGCCAAAGCAGAGTAGTTCCCCTAAACCTCACGAATTCCTCTGGCTGCTCCAATGAGACCCAACCCATTCCGCAGGGCCACCTCCAAGTGGCAGAGCCACGGGGACGACCCGAGTTGCTGGTGCTGCTGCAGGGCAGAGAGGGGCTCGCTGAGCATCAGAAAGGCCCTGCGTGATGCTCTGAGTGATCCCTGCCCTGCTCGGAATGATTTCCTTCCAGGAACCAGCCCGAGCATCCCCATTCCCATGAGGCAGCCAGAGGAGGTGGCACCAGGAACCACGCCAGGCTGGCTGCAGGCACCTTGCAGCCACCCACCTCCAAAAGGCAGAGGTGTTTTCCACCCCAGGGCACGCGGATGAAAGCTGCCTTTGCTTTGTAAAAGCACTCCTTGCTTTGGAAAGTGGGAGAGAATTTAATTCTTCGCAGCTCTCCTGGCTGCTCTTCATCGAGCTCCCATCTCCTTTCCCCAAGGGCCACCATGTGGCCACAAAGCACCTTGTCCCTTCCCAGCACCATTCCGGTGTCTGGAACAGTTTCTGTCTGCCTCATTAACTCCCTGCTCCTACAAACAGCCCAGGACTGTCAGCAGAGCACTCACTAATTTGTTTTCCAGCTCCAGAGCACGTTCTTTCCCCAGGTATGAAGGTCAGTGAACGAGGAGAGGTCCTGTGATTGAGGAAGGAGGTACAAGCAGGGTTCATTTTTTCTGGGTGAGAATGGAGGATTCTCATTTTAGCTAAAAAACATGTTTGGAAATAGTTTAGGCACCCAAAGCCATGAAGGTGCGTGGGGGAGTGGTCCAGAGATGGTTTGTTATACACAGAGGGGCAATCCTGGCATTTATTTCCTGTGGGTGTTTTAGGACAGTCCTAGGGGGGAAATTGCTTTTAACACAACTTCAGTATCAACCAGTTGTCATTTCAGTCAGCTTATGATGGTTGGACTTGATGATCTTTTTCCAACCTAAATAATTCCATGATTCTGTAACTTGAGTTGTAGTGTCTCTGTACTGAACCACTGGCCACGCAGCTGGAGTGGGATGCACTTGTATCCACGGCCACGCTGATTTTACACGGACCAGGATGCCCTGGGGGATGTCTCAGGCATATTCTCCTCTTGTGTAACTGCAGCCCAGTGTTGGAGTTTGTCACTCAAGTGACCTGCTCGTCCACTGCTGATCCTCCCGCCAGTCCTGCCCTCCTCTTACCAAGGCACCCGGACAACACTCCCCAGAGCAGCCAAATTTCCTGGCAATTGGCTCTTCCTGCCGCCGGAGAGACAAACCCTTCATCAGGAGCCCATCCTCGAGCCTCTCATTCCTGGGGCACAGGTACCACCTCCCTGCACACCACGTTAATTAGGGCTCAGCTCGAGGTGTGGGCAGCACAACCAGCCCTGCCTGTGCTCTCTCCACCTGCCGCCTGTTGATGAAGGCTGGGGGGAGCATTCGTCATAATAACAACAACAATCATAATAATAATCCTCCTGCACTTCCCAAACGCCCATCCATCTGCAGCGCCCGGGCTGCTGGCAAACCTTTAATTAGGTTGTGCCTCCCCCCCAGCCCCGGGAAGGAGCCAAACATTATCACATTTTTCATTAGCACCGAGGCCCGTGATGAGCCTTCGGGGAGAGGATGTTGCAGTGGCAGCCGAGAGAGAAAGAAAAAAGCAGGAAGCGAAAATGCGAAATCAGGTTGAGTTCAGGGTTTAGCTCGAGGAGCCCGGAGGAGCCGCAGGGTGTGGGACACGGCTCTGCCTCCCCCGGGGTCTCCCTGCGAGGAAGAGGAGGATGGGCACGTGCTGGCACAGGAGCGGAATTGCCTCTGTTTGTGCCCACACTGATTTTGGCACACGCAGGGTGTGTGTGACCCACCCTGGGATCTGGGGGGGCTTTGCCATCCTTTCTCAAGGTGACTCACAGGGATGTTCCCAACCACTTCTCACCAGTTTCACCTTCATTTTTCTCGTGGGGATGTTTGGGATGGTAGAAACCCCCTTTCCTCAACCATTTAATGCACCCAAAACTTCTTTCACTGCCTGCAGTTCATGTTGCCCTTTCCATAGAAACTCTCTCTTTGCTGGCCCTTTAAACTCCAGGGAAAAGGCACATTGATCCTTTCAGGAGACACTTTTCAGCTGGGCCTCCTTTCCTCCCCTCCCTCTCCAGCTCTTCCCCTCCCTGCTCCCCTTTCCCCACTTCTCCCAAGGACTCGTCTCCCGCTGCCTGGGAAAGGGCTTTGTGCTCAGCTGCCCTTTGGGGCGGTGGTTTGCAGAGGTGGGTGGTTGCAGAAGGGAAAACTGAGCTGGAAGAAATCCCTGATGGGCTTCTAGGGCTTTTTCCAAAAAAAAAAACGTAAGTTTTTTCTTCCTGTATTATTTTCAGGGGCGGGTCTGTAAGGAACTGCTCCTGGGAGGGTTGCATTTCTCCCTGTGCTTGGATTTGATGCTGTAACAAGCTTGAGCTTGGGGTGAAACTGTTTTTGTGGAAAGCCCTTTGCTGCTCTGGCCTCCCCTGCTGGTCCAGCCCCCTTTGCCAGGCGTGTTCATCCCTCTGCTCCTCAGGCACCGTGGGAGACGAGCTGGGATGGGTGTAGGGCACGGCAACGTGCCAGCATCACCACCAGCCTCCTGCTACCCTTCCTCCCTCCCACTTGATATGGAGATAATGGGAATAAAAGCTCCTGGCTGTGTCCTGGTGGCTTTCCTGGCCATCATCATCATCATCCTCCCAGGAAGGGTTGGGCAGCCTCTTTGCTTCCGTGCTGCTCCAGCCTCGGGGCTCAGGCACGGCTTGTCCCATGGCTTTGGGTTGGGTTTATGGGTTGGTTTTATGGGAGAGAAACACTCCCACAACTCCATGGGAGAAATCCAGGCTCGGGAATGCTCTGAGTTGGTTTCGATGCCTGTGGCTGGGGGCTCGGGCAGGGTTTTGGGATGATGCTGAGTGTTGGGATGCTCTTGGGTGATGCTGAGTGTTGGGATGCTCTTGGGTGATGCTGAGTGTTGAGATGCTCTTGGGTGATGCTGAGTGCTGGGGAGGGGCTTGGGGACACTGGGGTTTATTTGTCCCGGGGCACTTGCATTGCTTCCCTGCACAGCCCTCAGCCCTGGGGTGGGCAGGTTGGGGGTGGTTTGTGCCCGTGGGTGCTTGGTGTTGGGCGCTGTTGAGTTTCAGAGAGGTAAAAAGGAGCAAAACAGGCTGTGTGTCCTTATTTTGAGGGGCAGAGAGTCACCGTCCCCTTCTGGCTGCTGTGGGCTGGGGGATGGATCTCACAGAGGCTCTGCTGCTGAAAATCTCCTGCCCTCAGGCAGCTTCCTCAAGGTTGGACCCCCTAAAAGGGTGACCCTGTCCCTGGCAACCCAGCTCATGGTCTTCCAGCAGGGCTTGGTCCCATCAGACCGAGCTGCAGCCTTATCTCCCCTTGGCTCCTCTCCCAGCCATCCCAAACCCCATCAGAACCACTGGATAGACACAGTTGCCATGGGAACAGGAGTTGGCTGCTCCTCCTGATTTTTGTGGCGAGCTCCAAGGATGCTGCTGGTTGGGTTTTTTGGGAGCAGACAGGAGGTGTCCCGGGTTGGGAAAGCCGGTTGAGTCAGCGCCCTTGGAGCCGGCCCACGGGATGTCCCACTCCAAACATCCTGTGCCAGGGCCACCTCCCCACTCTGGCTGCTCCCTTTATCCACCCCTTCCCGGGAATAACCTCCCGGCTGACACATCTGGAGAGGGAGAAGGACGGGCAGGAGGCACAGGTAGACTCTTCCACCTGCACACCATGAGCAGCTGTGCCGTGGGATGGGGGTGGGCTGCTGGAGCTTGGGCAGGAGGGACGTGGGGAGAAGCCAACTCTCAGAGACAGGTTCAGGGAGGTGCTGGTGGTGGAGGTGGTGCTGATGGAGCCAGGAGTCTGCCAGAATCCTGTGGCTTTAGTCCTTTTTTGGGTTATATGGTCCTTTTTTGGGTTATATGGTCCTTTTTTGGGTTATATGGTCCTTTTTTGGGTTATATGGTCCTTTTTTAGGTTTTATGGTCCTTTTTTAGGTTTTATGGTCCTTTTTTAGGTTTTATGGTCCCTTTCTAGGTTATATAGTCCTTTTTTAGGTAATATAGTCCTTTTATAGGTTATATAGTCCTTTTTTAGGTTTTATGGTCCCTTTTTAGGTGATATAGTCCTTTTTTAGGTTATATAGTCCTTTTTTAGGTGATATAGTCCTTTTTTAGGTTATAGAGTCATTATTTAAGGTTATTGTGTTTTGGAGTTGCGCTGTGGCAGAGGATGGGGGTTGTTCAGCCTGGAGAAGGATCCAGGGAGACCTCAGAGCCCCTTCCAGTGCCTAAAGGGGCTCCAGGACAGCTGGAGAGGGACTTGGGAGAAGGGATGGAGGGACAGGACAAGGGGAATGGCTTCCCACTGCCAGAGGGCAGGGATAGATGGGATATTGGGAAGGAATTCTTGGCTGAGCGTGGGCAGGCCCTGGCACAGATTGGGCAGAGAAGCTGTGGCTGCCTCTGGATCCCTGGAGGTGTCCAAGGATGGAGGAGGATCCCTGTAGGGACCACGGCCAGGTGCTGATCTTGCCCCCTGCACACGGGCTGGCTGCCCTGGGGTGCTGGTGGGTTGTGTGTCCCCACGGATGGCACCCTCCGAGCATCAGTCCTCCCACATCCCCTGCAGGCAGAGGGGTCAGAGTCGTGGGTGGTGATGGATCTGGAGCTGCAATGGAGCCTGGAAGCGGGGCAGGAATGCTGTCCCTCCTGAGTTAGCTGAGGCTGGGAGCAGCGAGGTGAGGCTCCCTGAGGACAGCAGGCAGCTCCTGGATGGATCTGAAGGCAGGAGAAGGGCATCTCAGGCAATGACTCCCTACTGCAGCCGTATTTCAGGGGCTCTGGCAGACAGAGCAGCTCATGGGAGAAATAAATAACCCCCTGGCTCTGCTCCCCCTGGCTCTACTCCCTTGGCTTCGGGGTGAGCGTGGGCTCAGCACAGGGCTGGGGGAGCCACGGGGTGAGGGGGGTCAGGGCTGGGCTCTCGGGGTGTTTTCTGGGCTTAAAATATATGATCTGGGCAAAATGTTGCTTGGAAACAGCTTTTTTGGCCGCAGGGCAGTGGTGGGTGTATAAGAGAAGGTCTGGGAGGGTTTGGGTGGGTTACATGGACACTCCTGCTTGACTGAGGGTGGGTTTGGGACATCCCTGCTAAAGGACAGGTGTCCCAGGATGTGGCAGGATCCTTGGGAATGTCCAAGGCCACGTTGGACGGGGCTTGGAGCAACCCGGGCTGGTGGAAGGTGTCCCTGCCCACGACAGGGGTGGAACTGGATGATCTTTACCATCCCTTCCAGCCCAAACCATCCTGAGATCCCGTGGGGTGTGGTGGCTGCTGAAGGGCTGTGGAAGCAGAGGGGGCTCGTGGCAGCCCCCAAAGCCTGGCTGGATTGGGCTGCTGAGAGGTTTCAAAGCCAAAGGGCCCCCCAGCCCTGTCAAACAAGGCTGCTCTGCTGGGGAGAGGGATGGGCAGGGCAGGAGGTCCTGGGACAGCTCTGAACCAGTGGTTTGGGGGTGCTGGTGACTCTGGGGAAGGTGGAGGTAGGGTGGTGGATCCTGACTTGATGCTGCCGTAGCTTTGGAGCAGCCTCTGGAGCTGCAAGTGGGACATTGTTGTCATTTCTGGGCACTGGGATGTCTCTGCTCTCCTTCTCCCCTCCAGTCAATCACGTCAAATTAACGTTCCTGACATGTCTCTGGAGCAGGACACGCTCCTGACTCCAGCTCCAGGCTGTCGCTTGGCAGTCCCAAGTAGGACAATGCTAAAATTTGGTTATTTATCGTGCAGTTGTGTGCTGCTAAATGGCCTTTAATGGTGTTTGCTGTTAGTCACTGGGCATGTGGCTGTCGGTGCAGGGAAGGTAATGCCCTGCACTGGGTGTGCAGGCTGTAATCAGGACAGACCTGGGTTCTCCTGGGGCACAAGCCACCTCAGCCTGGTGTGGGCACCCAAAACAGAGCAGAACCATCCCTGGTGCCCGGACCAGCTCCTGGGTGGGGCATTTCTCCCCTACCTGAAAGGCTGGTGAGGACCTTCCCTGCTGCAAGGAGCCCTCAGCAGAGTTCTGCGCCTTCCCTGGACCTCCTGTGTCCTGGGGATGTGATGCTGGTTTCCCTGGACCTCCTGTGTCCTGGGGATGTGATGCTGGTTTCCCTGGACCTCCTGTGTCCTGGGGATGTGATGGTGGTTTCCCTGGACCTCCTGTGTCCTGGGGATGTGATGGTGGTTTCCCTGGACCTCCTGTGTCCTGGAGATGTGATGGTGGTGGTTTCCACATCCAGCCTCGTGGCCGACACCCGAGCAGGACATCTTGCAGAGCTGTCCCTCACCCCGGGCACCTGCCCAGCCACATCCTGCCCTCCTTCTTCACCAGGGCCCAATTAACCTTCCAGCGTGGGAGGACTCGGAGAACGTGCTGGGGTTGCTCATCCGGCCCCTGCAACTTGCCCTGGTATTTATTAACACGGCGGGTGAGGATGTGATTTGTGATGCAAGGGCAAGTGGGTGAGGAAGCTTTGGGATGAGTAATGCCTTCCTTCCCTGCACATCCCAGCCGTAGAAAAGGACCGGGAAACCACGTGGAGGGGACAAGGGAGTCCTCCTGAGGTGGTGGAAGCACAGGGAGCGAGGAGGGAGGCCTTGCTGGAGGGAACAAGAGCATCCCGAGGTAATATGAAAAGCTCACTTAGGTCATTATTATTCCCTCTGTGCTCACTGCACTGGGATTTATTTTTTTCAGGAATTGGGGTATGGGCTTTAATACTTTGCTGGATATAAATTTGGTGTACCTTTGCTCCTCTCCATCCTCCCTGGTGGCCTCCATCCCACTTAGTGTCGGGGCTTTGTCCCTGCCTTTAGTCTCGGAGCAATTCCTACGGAGATGAAATCTCTTCCTTCCTGTCAAGCAAAGGTTGTGTGGAACATGCATGAGGCTCCTTTTGGAAATGTTAATGGTTCCTGGGTTGGTTCCTCCTGCCAAAGCCTTGGCTGGCTGGAGCTCCTGAATCCAGGGCTGGATTCACGCCCTGCTAATTGCCGGGTTTGGAGGGAGTTTATAGGCTAAGGAAATAATTGTCACGCTGCTTTTTATTAGGAAAAACTTTGTTGTGTTTTCTTGGGTGGGTGTTAATACATTGTTCTCTGGCACGGAGTTCTGATGACTTTATGTGTGCAGCCACCCCCCCACCCCACCCCCCCCATATATGTATATATTTATATATATTTATATAGGCAGTGGTGCATGGGGGTAGCTCTCCCATGGTATTACCTGCTTGCAGCTGATGGCAGAGCCCTGCACACCCTCTTTGTTGGGCTGTGGATCCCTGGGGATGCTGAGCAGGGGAGCAGCCCAGCACCCACCCTGGGATGCCTTGGGTCGGTCCCAGGCACTGTTTGTCCCTGCAGGTGCAGAACACGAGCCCGATGCCAACCAGTTTCCTCGGCAGTGCCCTCCGGGGCACCTTCTTCTTCATCTTTGGTCTCTGGTGGTCCGTGAGGTACCCCCTGAAGTACCTGAGGAGGAAAGGAGATGTTGAGGGCCAGCCGAGCTCTGGGATCCAGCGTGCGGAGGTCTTCGAAGGGGCCATCAAAGCTCTCTTTGCTCTAATAGGTAAGAGATGATGATGATGATGATGATGAGTCTCTGCCCCAACATCTAATAATGCTGCAGCTGCTTTGTCCTGTAAGGCTGGGGTTGTTTGTAGTGGGGAACATCTGCAGCNATATGTATATATTTATATATATTTATATAGGCAGTGGTGCATGGGGGTAGCTCTCCCATGGTATTACCTGCTTGCAGCTGATGGCAGAGCCCTGCACACCCTCTTTGTTGGGCTGTGGATCCCTGGGGATGCTGAGCAGGGGAGCAGCCCAGCACCCACCCTGGGATGCCTTGGGTCGGTCCCAGGCACTGTTTGTCCCTGCAGGTGCAGAACACGAGCCCGATGCCAACCAGTTTCCTCGGCAGTGCCCTCCGGGGCACCTTCTTCTTCATCTTTGGTCTCTGGTGGTCCGTGAGGTACCCCCTGAAGTACCTGAGGAGGAAAGGAGATGTTGAGGGCCAGCCGAGCTCTGGGATCCAGCGTGCGGAGGTCTTCGAAGGGGCCATCAAAGCTCTCTTTGCTCTAATAGGTAAGAGATGATGATGATGATGAGTCTCTGCCCCAACATCTAATAATGCTGCAGCTGCTTTGTCCTGTAAGGCTGGGGTTGTTTGTAGTGGGGAACATCTGCAGCTGGCATGGGAGGAACATGCTGGTGGCACACCGTGATGGCACCTTGGGGCAAACCCCGCTCTGCCTTCAGCCCTACAAAGGAAGTTTTCCTGCCACCTTCTCCTTTGCCCCGAGGAGGCACCTTTGTCAGAGGACAAGCGTGACCTCTCCCTTCTCTGCCCAGGGATTCTGGTGGAGCAGTTTGTCCCCACGGGGCCCCACCTGAGGCTGCACAGCCCCGAGACGCCCGGCTGGACAGACCTCACCCCCTGGCACTACTGCACCATCTACCTCTTCTTCCTCCTCTCGGGTGTCATGGACATGGTGTCGCAGTCCCGGCTGAAGCTGCCGCCTGGCCTCGACCGGCTCTCGCTCGCCCTGGCCCTGCTCGTGGAAGGTGACGCACGCCTGGCACCAGGGGCAGGATGGCACGTGGGATAGGGGGGCACCGGGGGCTCGGCGGGGTGTGGCAGATGTGTGGCAGATGTGTGACAGCTGCCAGGCCACAGGACTCCATGTGGGCAGCGCTGGAGGGTGGGTGGAGGTGTGTGTTGAAGTCACCCCCTTCCACGTTCCTCCTGAAATGTGAACCTGGCCACAGGAAGGGTTCCACCCAGCTGGGTGCTCCAGGGGCTCGAGGGATGTGCTGCTCCTGGTGACAAGCAGCTGGCTCGCCCTGGAGTCTCAGAAAGGTGTTGTCCCCAGCTTTGGTTGGATGCACAGAGGGGCAAACTCTGATACAAAGCTCCCCATGACCTGCTGAGCTCATCGTGCTTGTCCTGATGGCCCCCCAGCCCTGGCAGGGGGACAGGCACCCCTGCAGGAACGTCGGCTCCTTGGGGGTCACAGCAGCCCCCAGTGTGGCCCTTGCAGGGGGAAGGGGGTGGCAGCAGCCTGGTTGCTGTCTGGCTCTTCCCACCACATCCTTTGCGTGGCTCTTGGCAGGTTTGCTCCTCTGTTTCCGTGACTACGGCAACGCTACACTGGACCACCACGTCCACTCCCTGCTGGCCATGGCCAGCTTTGCGGGAGCCCTCTGTGCCCTCCTGGAGGTGTTCCTGCGAGACCACATCATCCTGGAGACCTTCAGGACCAGCTCCTTCCTCCTCCAGGGCTCTTGGCTTTGGCAGGTCAGTCCTCTGAGCTTTGCAGCCAGGGTGGTGAGCCCAGAGGGGCTGCTCTGCCCTGTATGGTACATCTGGGGTTAAACCTGTTGGCTGGTTGGAATATCTGGTAAAAAAGAAGAGAGAATGAGGCTCAGTACCAGGGCTGTCATCGTGGAGATGTCCATTTGTAATGTAGGCAGCATGGACAGACCTGGAAAACAGAAATGGAAGCCCACAAGGGAGGGAAACCACAATCACAACCACAATCATTTCATTAGGTCCGTTTTCTTTCTCTCCTTGTTCCAAGTAACTGGGAACATCTGGAAATCTCTCATGGAATCACCCAGCTTTGGGTGTAGGGGGGAATGCACAGCGTGGCAGTGCCACCCTTGGGGTGTCACCTCTCTCTGGGCGTGCTGGGCTGGCTAAGGATTGTCTGCAGAGGGTCCAGCTCCTCCTGAGACACCCCCTCTGCCAGCCTGGGGAGGGGACAAAGGGCACTCGGTGGGGTGCTGAGGGCAGCGCTCAGGGTGTTACCAGGGTGGTTGTGACCCCAGTCACTGCTGAGATGAGGAGGAGGAGGAGAGGAGGGCTGTGCTGAAGCCTGACCTCTCCTCGGTGTGTGCCCAGGTTGGGTTTGTGCTGTCCCCTCCGTGGGGAGGACCAGGCTGGGACCAGACCGACCCCAGCAACCTCACCTTCCTCACCATGTGCTTCTGCTGGCACTACGCGGGCGCTCTGGCCGTCGTGGCTGCCAACTCGGCTGCATCCCGCTGGTACGTGGGGACAGGGCACGGGGGGCCTGGCATGGGGTGCCAACTGGGGTGACCGGGAGCAGCACCCAGACCCCACACTGGGCTGGGAGACCCATCCCTGGTGTGTGCCATGGCACGAGCAAAGCGGGTGCCCGCGAGTGTCCGAGCGCGGCTCGGCGGGGAAGGACGGGCGCGGTGCCACCATGGGGGGCGCGGTGCCACCACGGGGCACACGGTGCCCAGCAGCCCTCGGTGCCCCCAAACACCTGACTGCTGTCACCGTCTCCCCCGCAGCTGCAACAAGTCCTGCCAGCTGAAATTCGGGGACATCGACGTGGAGCTGGACTGTGGTTTGTGCCTGCGCAGGGGCGCCAAGAACTCCCGCAGCGCTTTGCTCCCGGAGAGCGGCGTCGATGACAAATGAGGCCCTGGTGGACCACAGGAGTGTCTTCCCTGCTGGCTCAGAGCTCTTGAGACGAGGTTTTTAATTAGTCTTGATAAACTGCGGCGGACCTTGATGGAGGAAGCAGGACCCCGAGGCAGAGCACGGCGAGAGAATCATAGAACCATAGAATCATAGAATTGATTGGGTTGGAAAAGACCTCCAAGATCATCAAGTCCAACCCTTGGTCCATCTCCAGTCCATTAACTAGATCATGGCACTCAGTGCCATGTCCAACCTCAGTTTAGAAACCTCCAGGGACGGTGATTCTACCACCTCTCTGGGCAGGCCATTCCAATGCCTGATTACTCTCTCTGTAAAGAATTTTTTTCTAATATCCAACTTAAAAGAGATGGAAAGCCTTTCCCGCACATCCCTTCAGTCACCAGAGCAAACCGGGCTCGTCTGGGAGGGAGGTATTTGGGGGGGCCCCCCGCTGGCCTGAGGTCTTTGTGAAATAGTTGGACTAAAGAAGGAACTTCTGCACAAACGGACAAGGCTGACAGTCCATCTTTCACTGGCTGTAGACTTTCTTCTTCGTCGGGGGTCCTCGCAATCACGTCAGGGTCACCAGATGTCACTGTCGGGGTCAGTGAAGGAGTGACACGTCTTCGTCCAAAAACAGGACCTTTATTGTATCAGAAGCTGCGGTTTATATAGACATTGGTATTGACACATATCCATGCACTATTGGTTTCTCTATACATTAATTAATTCTTAATTGGACACATAGACTGCACGTGTCAGATAGCAATGACTCAGCACTCAGAGACTGGACTCCCGTTCTGTGTAACAGTCTTTCCTTCCATGTACGCCACCTTCCCGCTGCGCAGAAGCTCCTTCTTTAGTCCAACAATCTCACAAAGACCCCAGGCCAGCTGGGGCCCCTCTGCAGATTTTAATCCTCTGTGCTACAGCTCGGCCTGGTTTGCTGGTGGAGCCCAACTTGGTGTGGCCAGTCTGGCCATTCTTTTAACATTCTTTTCACTTCTGCTTCCTCAGCAAGGCAGCCGAGGCAGCGCTCAGAGCTCCTCGGGGCCGCCGCTCGCTCTGGTGTTAATGGAGAGGGTTTTGTACCAAGCTGAAGGTGCACAGAGTCCAATAAAGTGCTTTAACGCCCCACCCGGTGGGTCTCTGGAATATGATGCCCAGGGGCTGAGGCAGGGCCGGCCTTCAAATGCTTTGGGGGTGGGTGAAGTGTTGGAGGGATGGGACTGCGTGGGGTTGGACGTGGACTCTCTGCCTGCAGAAGGGGTGGAGGGTGGTGCCCTCTTGGCACTGGTGGGCAGCTGCTCTCCTGCTTGTTTTCAGGTGAGGAAGGAGGGATGGCATGGATTTTGGCATGGCTGGGACACGCGGGGGGCTTGCTGGGCAGGGCTCAGCTTGGAGAGAGACCCTGGGCACGTGGATAGTCTTGGGAAGCGCCTGAGACCTCTGCAGTGATCCCAACTTTCCTCCAACAGCTTTATTCCCTCCTCCAAAAAACTCCCTTCAGTTCCAAGTGTCTGCTTTGCTGTTGCTGGGTGTTGGTTTGCAGCAGGACAGCCGGGGAGGTGGTTCCTGTCATCAGGATCAGCACGGAGTGTAGGAGATGGCACTGAGCAGGACTGGTGAAGGAACAGCACTAATTACCATCAAAAGGTTCCTCAGCAGCATCAGAGGTGTCAGTGCCACCCTGTCCTTGGCTGGGTGAGCAGGGCAGTACAAACTGCATTGTCTTTACTCATCCAACACCTTCACTGCCCTCCTCTAAGAAGGGCAAGAGCCTGGGCACATCCCTGCTGGGTGCCCAGCCCCAAAAACCCCAGCAAGTTTGGGATGGTAAGAAAAATCCTCCTTGGCTCAAGGTGGTTGCAGGTCCCAGCCCTGTGGGAGTTCTGTGGAAAAGTGAGCAATACTTATTTTATTTTATTTTATTTATTTTATTTTATTTTATTAAACATCGTGTTCTATTTTATTTTTTATTATTTTATCCTTTTGGAGCAGGGCTGGAAGGAGCCCAGTGCTTCCTGTTGCAGCTGTCCAGAGAGGAACCTTGAGGAGCAAAGCAACCAAGAGGAGTGCAGCATTTTGGGCACCCACCCACAGATGACACTTATTTGGGATTCTGAAGCAAACTGGCCTCCCGAGCACTGGTTTCTCCAGGCTCTGGCAGCCTCTAAGTGGGGCTGACGTAGATCTCCCCCACCAGATGTGCTCTGATTATTAATAATCCTCCTGGGACCAGGAGTGGGGTCGTCGTGTCAAGTCGTTATAGACTGGCTGCCGTTAAGGGGAAGCTTCCTGCAGAGGTTGCAACCCAATGTGCTGAGCTTTGATTGAAAAGAAAGGAAAAAAACAATCACTTTCCCCTTTGATCTACTAATGTGATTTTTTCCCTGGGTTTGTTTTTTTTTTTCCTGCCCTGGTGTTACCTTTGCAGTGCTGAGTCTCTCACTGAGAGTTTTGTTGCATAAAATGTAGGTTTTAGTGGGTGTGTTTATTTTTTTATTTTGAATAATGTAAATAAGAGCAAGCACTCAGTGATCATCCAGCTGGTGTGTGTGTTAACAGGTTCAGTGAGGCCCAAGAGGGTTTCTTTGAACAGGGCACCCAAAATTCCCTGGCATCATGCTGGCTGTGTTGGAGACATGGCTCAGGTTTGTTGGGTCAGTGGAGTAGGAAGAAGAAATGAGGTTGTTGTGGCTCTGGTTGGGTTTGCAGAGCAATTCCCAGCCAGCCTGGCATGGGATTGGCATCTTCAACATCTTCTTTCCAGCTGGAAGGGAATAAAACTCATTGAGGGAGCCTGGAGGGACAGGACAAGGGGCATGGCTTCCCACTGCCAGAGGGCAGGGATAGGGGGGATATTGGGAAGGAATTCTTCCCTGGGAGGGTGGGCAGGCCCTGGCACAGGTTGCCCAGAGAAGCTGTGGCTGCCCCTGGATCCCTGGAAGTGTCCAAGGCCAGGTTGGACGGGGCTTGGAGCAACCTGGGACAGTGGAAGGTGTCCCTGCCCATGGCAGGTGGTGGCACTGGATGAGCATTAATGTCCCTTCCAACCCAGACCATCCAGGAATTCCATGACTGGGTGATGTGTAAGTGGCCAGGGAAGTCTCCGCTGTCCCCTCAAACCATCACTGGTCATGTCCTAAGGCACAGGTGACCCTGAAATGGGGTGGGAGGCCAGAGCTGTGACAACAATTCCATTTCTATCCCTGCCTCTCCAAGAAGGTTTAGGAAGTGTGTCTGGGTGAGTTTAATTTCTGGGGACCTCATTATTTAACGTACACGGACTCAACTGCTGCTGTTCCCGTGTTATTTTCCGAAAGAACATCAGATTCCTTGTGCAGGGATTTGTCCTACAGTCTGTCCCCAGAGAGAGGCAGTGAAGTGGATAATCTTTTTCCAAGGACACTGATTCCCTGAAAATACCTTTGCCAGGTCTGTCTGCTCCTTCACACATTGGGATCCAAGGTAATACCTGGAGTTTGTCTTTTCCCTGTCTATTAGCACAGAAACTGGTGATTTTAATGACAAATATTCTCTGCAGCACCATTAAATTCTGGGGAATTGATTGAGGTGCCCAGAACTCATGTGAGCTGAAGGGTTTGGAAGGAACAGGGGCCCTTGTGCTTCCAGATTGAAGTCAGGTTGCTGTTCAGGGCCATGAGAATCCCATGGCAAGGGGGAAAGGAAAGTTTTCCCCTTCCCACAAACACTCTGCTGCTGGCAAATGTCAGGAACAGGCTCTTAGCCTGGAGGGACTGCCCATGAAAGCCGTGGGAGGACGGTTGGGTGGGATTTGGGGACCCTCTTGTTGCAGCTGGAAGGGGGAGAAGCTTCTTGAGACCATTTGGGAAGCTGCTGCTGGAATTGCTGAGGAGCTTTGCAGACCCTCACTGAGGCACCCCCTGCAAAACCTTCCATTGTTATTGCTGGGAGACTTGCTGGAGATTCATGGTTTAAAGAGGAGCTGAAATTAGCACTTTAAGCACCACTAAAATCTACTGCTTCAGCTTAATTAGTAAACTCAGCTTCCAAACTTCATGCAATTGCTGTTCAGAGGACAATTGGATTTTCTAGGTCACTCCTCTCTTCCAGAACTTCTGATTTTTTGTTACTTTTTTTTTAATCTTACTGCATTTCTTGCCTATTAACTCAAATGACTGAAGAAACAACAGTCAGCAGTACATGTTTGTTTATCCTCCCTGAGCCCTCCCGGGCTCAGAGGGAGGATTTGGACCAGCTGGAGGGACTGCAGGGATGTCGAGGGGGATGCCAGGAGGAAAATCCACAGGTAAACTGAGTCCCCTCATCCCTTCTGCTCTCCCATCCAGGGATCATCTGGGGAAGTCCAAGGCATAGAAACAGAACACTGGCTAAGGCACAACACACACAGCAGGCTGTGGGAGCCACAGCTCCACAAAGCTCTGAGGATGAGGAATTCTCCAGGAAACAGGAATACCCCCAAGCTGCTCCTGTCAGAGCCAGCAACTTTGGAAGAGCGTTAAGTTTCACAGAGTGTGCTCCATTCCCTTCACCCCCCCTCACTGACAGGTTTTGGGGAGATGGGACCCCTTCCCTCTGGTCCCAGCCTCTCCCATCACCTCCATCCCAGAGGGCTCAGGGAACCTCCCCGATGCCATCCAGAAGCTGATGGTGTTTAACCACCAGCTCGCTCAGCCCACAGCCTGTTCTCCAATTGCTCTCAGGAAAGCAGAGCTGCTGGAAATAAAACTCTCCATTAACCTGTCCTGGCAGCCCACACAGAGAGCCCACGGGCCAGGGGTTAAGTGCTCCTGCAACACAGCTCGGGCTCGCCACAGGTCAGTGGTAAATACAGCAAAACTCTCCTGTTTTAACCCACTCACTGCTGCAGGATCACGTAAATATGGATTAAAACCTTGTTGCTGGGGAGTGCTGTGCTCAGCAGAGCCTTCTCCCCCCACCCCTGGGATGATGGGGTGGATTTGGGAAGAGGCACCCAGCACAGATTAAAGATGCTCTGGCTCCTGCAGTGGAGAAACAGGTTTGGATCCTGCTGTCCTGCAGCTCCACGAGGATTCCAGCCCGTGGTGCTGCCACCGAGGATCACAGCCAGGTGTTCCCAAAATCTCAGACAGCTCCACTCGCCCTCCCCTTCCCTGCCTCACTGTCTCTGCCTGCCAGTCACTGTGTCCCATAAAAAGCTCCTCTGTTCCATCCCTGCTGCCCCTCAACCCCCAACATGAGCTGCACCTGCCCTGGAGACCCCCCCCAAACCCCTCGGTGGTGACACCAACCTTAAGCTCCGCTCTCAGGCTGGACCAAGGGACACCCCAACCCGAGACCTGCAGCCCTCAGACACCCCAGGACAAGGGACCCATGAGATGAACGTCACCTATGGATGCAGCAGCAGAGGGAAGAGCACCAGGCACTGCATCCCCACATCCCTGAGCTCCCCAGGGGCACCTCCCACCTCTGCTTCACACAAGCCTTGCTTTGCACATCAAAGACAAGCAGGGCTGGGGAAAAAAAAATCAGTGCACCCACTTTCCATCCACCTGGCACCGTGCATGGAAGGGTTCTGATGCTCCTTTACCCTCCCTCCACCCTCTCAGAAAGGCTGCAACAAAGAGCTTCTTCAGGAGAAGGGAGACAAATCCACCCCCCGCTTCCTCTGCTCAGCATTCCCAAGGGCCCCTCTCTCCAGCATCCTTTTTTTTTCCTGGAAAACTATGCTGCTCCTCTTAAAGTACCTTTTCAACCCCCAGGTTTCTACTGAAAAGCAGCTCCCAGCAAACCTTCCCCCATTTAACTGCTCCACTGTGCTCAACCATCTGATTTTAAAGGATTATCACCACAGGACTTCTGGTATTTCCCCAAATCACCCCATGGCCTCTTTGCTGGGATCAGCTCTTCACTTGGCCAGTAACACCAGTAAAGCCTGGGATATGTCTTGGCAATGTTCAAGCAGCCACTTTTCAACATGACTTTTCAGAAGCTGAGGACAAAATCCACCCTAAAGAATCGATCCCGAGCGCTCGGCAGTCCCCACCAAGGCATGGGAACTGGTAAGACTTTGATTCCAGTCTGATGTATTTATTTTGCAGGGCTAATAGATTTTTCTGAAGGGGGGGAAAAAAGAATCTAATACCCAAATTCAGTTCTGGGATTCAATCCTCAGCCTCTACAATTTGTTTCTCTTGCAGGGCATTCTACCTGAGGTGCAGCCCAGGAAGGGCTTGGGGCTGAAGGCAAGCTCCAGCATCCTTGGAATTAAATTTAGTTGGAAATCAAAACTCTTTCCCAAGTAGTTGTGACAAGCTGACAGACGGCATTTTCTAGGACAGCATCTGTTCTTTCCTTGGAGTCTGAATAATTTATCCCAAATATGGAGGCTCCAGTGGAACCAAGGAATCCACGCCTTGGAAGAAACAGGACACATGGTTTGATCCTTGTTCAAAATCACAAAACCTTCACATTTCCTCCTCTCTCTCCTTCATCCAGACCTCCTGGGAAATGCCCAGATCAACGTGGAGGAAGATTCATTCTGTCTCCTGCCTCCCAAAATGACATTCAAGTGGCAATGACTCTTTGGTCATTTCAGAGAGGAGAGAGAGGAGGAATCTGTGTTGGAGGTCACACTTCAGAGGAGGAGAAGGGAGAGAAACAACACAGGAGCAGAGACAGCTTCGGGCTTTACAGACTCCCAGTTTTAGATGTTCTGGAGGAGAGAGTTAAACCAAACAGTTATTTCCCTTCGTAAAACGACCGCCTCAGCAGTGATACAGTGACCACTGACCATGGTCAGCCAAATCCTGCCCCAGGCTCTGTGCCTTCAAAGCCTTTGGGATCTGGCCATGCATCACCTGCATCCCAGGAATGGGCAGAACCTTTCCCAGGATCCTCCCCAAACAACCACAAACAAAGCAGCAGCCTCAGCTCTCCCCAAAGCTACTCAGGATCCCAGGAGCAGGTTATGATCCCACCTCCTCTCCACAAAGGATCTGGGAATACCACAAAAGATTCCAGGGATGGTTATACATCAGTCCTTCTCGCTGAGGGGGAGGTGGACAAAGGCAGGGAAAGGTCTCCGTGGGCTGGGCAGGACAAGGTGGGAGGAGGGAGAATTAACTGAGCCTGTAAATAAAGAGAAGGAACAGTTTGGAAGTTAAAGTGTTTATTGATGTGTTTAAACTTTGTACATTCCCCACAGACCACACTAAGGAGTTTGCAGGTAAATCTGTGCATAGTGGGAAGAGACACGGAGGGGAAAGAAAAAAATAAAAGTCACAGGAAAAATAGAAAAAATACACCACAGGTTACCAGAACCTCCAGATTTAAAAAAGCCGTGAGCAGTAACACCAACTATACAAGCATTACAAAGACATGACGGTGAGTGGAACAAAACCCCTGTTGGTCTTCTGGGGGCCTATGCATCCCAATTCCCTTAAAGCAGGCAGGCAGGCAGGCAGGCAGCATCCCTTTCCCAAGGTGTCCCTCCTCCCTCCCCAGCCAAGCGAGCTCTGTGTTCATCAGCTCCCAAGGTCCCCGTTATTGCAGTGCTCTGTCACATCTGGGCACAGCCCCAAAGCCGTGCCCAGGGCCCAACACCACCCAGGGGGATGCAGAGGCTCCCAAACCTGCGGCCCTGAACTACTTACCATGGTGGTGAGGCAGGAGAGCTGGGGGTTAGAAAGGAGGAGCAAGAGGGGGCTGTTAATGCCGGGTGGGGACTGAAGGAAACTGGCTTAGAATGGAGGATCTCAACTCAATACCAGGAACTTCCAACTCTAGAGCAGAACTGAATCTGGAAGGGGAATGTGCAGACCCCAGTATGCACAAACCGTGTTCTACCATTCCACTAGAATAGCTATAAACAGAGATGCTAGAAGCCTTTTAACTCCTTGCCTCCAGGGAGTCTTGATTCCTAGAGCCCGAGCTGCTAAGCAGCAGGGTGCACACCACTGGCATATGAGGATGGGGTTTTTTCTTTTTTTTTTTTTTCTTTTTTTTTAATCTCTCATTATAAGGATTTTTTGTTAGTTACCATTCCCAATTGCTTCCTTGCTTATGCTGTCATAGCTCCTATCCCTAAATTAATCTCTTTACAACTTCCAGCGAAATTCACTTTAAAAAAAAAAAAAAAAAAAAAAAGAAAAAAAAAAACCTGCTTTATATATAAAAGCCAGAATGACTGAAGAGCCACAACTGTCTCCTTTTTACAAGGCGGGCTGGTACAAACGACCCTCAATATACAGGTGGTCTATCAGAAATAAAAATCAACATTTCCCATTTCATATATATAGAGCTTGTAACAAACAGTACAACGGAACTGGTATTTTTCAGATTATTTAAAAAAAAAAAAAGAAAACTACATCTCAAATATCTGCAATAGATCCATTTTTCCCATTTAAGGAGATTTATATATCATATTGTTATATTATCATTTCTTCACCCATTTAAAAGAATGGAAATTGCAACTCTACAGTAGTAATTATAGTCTTAATGATCCAGGAGTTCTGAATGTAAGATGAAGTCCTCTCAAAGCAACTGTTGGTCAGTAGTTGATCCAAAACACTGGACCACTTTGGCCCTCTCCACCCTGCACCTTTGCTGGCCAGGGCTGTTGTATCTTCATCTCTTTTATATCTGCATCTGCTCCAGGTATTTGTAAGTGGGGTTCTCGTAGCCGTGGTTTTGCATCTTGCTCAGATGCCGCTCCTCAGGGGTGAGCATGGGGTCAACCTGGGGAAACACCATCTTGCTGAGCACAGGAGGCACTGGCAGCACTTATTTCACAGAACAAGAGGCAGCACCAGAGGCTGAGTAACTACTGGAGAGCAGTGAATAGGGAGAAAATGGGAGCTGCAGAAATAATTTGATTTAGGGAGTGGCTCATTCAGGCGCCTCTGTTGGGGGGTTCTCACAAATCTGGCACTACCAGCTAATGCTACAAGGCAGGGACCCACTTCTCTCATTAAGGAGGTCCTTATGATCTCCTGCATTGGCTGGGCGAAGGGAAAAGCAGCTTTCTCTGCACTCCATTAAGCTGTCATTAGAAACGTGCGAGGAGGGAGCTGCCCCTCAGCCCATCTTAATAGTCGCTACATTAGCCAGAAGGACAAATTGCTGTGGACTGAGTGACTGACTGCCCTGCTAAAGATATCCCTGAAAAGCTCATTTACTGCTAAATCCTGCTCTGAGCCAGCCAGGAAGCCTGATTGAGTCCTGGTGGTAAGTGTGGAGTGCCGGGTGCCAGCATGGTGAGTGACACCTGCACACCAGTGCCAGCAGTGCCAGGATTAATTCCCACCCCACCGCAGCAGAGCTGCCCATGCCTTGGCAGCTCCTGCCTTCTCCCCCCACACACAGCATGTGATTCAGCACTGACTATTTCCATCCTGTTTCTCACCTCCACAATTCCATGGCTGATGGTGCCGTACTGCCTCTTCCTCAGCATTACCAAGCTGATGACTATCACCGTGGCTATGGCAACAGCAATCACCAACAGCCCAATCAGGGCACTGCTGCTGAAGCTGAAATCCTCACGGAGGGAGTTGTCATTATCCTGGAGGGAAGAAAACATGGGAGCAGGTTGAGGAAGAGCCAGGAGCGAGATGCGCTGCTCAACACAAACCCAAACGGTGGCCACCAGTAGGGTCTTCAACCACCTGTGGCATCAAGATATGATTCATTATAAACTGGACAGTATATACATTCCACCCCTAAATAGTACACCAAAAGGATAATTAACACAAAATTCTTCCCCCACTTAGTGTCCCTGGACAGGCACTCACCCACATCACTCCCTACTCCACAAAACACTTGTGCAGTAAGAGCCAGGTGAGTTCACTCTTTCCATCTTTATGCAGGAAGGCTCTAAATTACTTCACTCTGCTTCAACTCCCAGGGCAGTATCCAGGCACCAAACCCCAAATGCAGCAAAACACGGGAACCCAAATCCAGCTTGGAATGTGCCAGTCACTGCCTTAGCACCCACACACATACCGGCTCGTCCACCAGCCCACCAACACGCTCGGCGTTGAAAATCATCTCCTTCACATCAAGGGTCTCATCAATGACCTGAAAACAGTCACAAAAGTGTTTTACCGAAGGAGCCACACAAAACAGGGAGGGGAAGGAAGGGACAGGCAGACAGGAAACCTTTAATGGACACTCAGAACCACCTGCCACAACTCCCCTGGTATCAACAGTGTGGGACGTTCTCCAGCCCTTAAAGCCCTCAGTCAGTACTACAAATAATTACTACTGCAAACTAAAGCCCCAAATTAAAAACAAGAGAAAAATAGGTCCTAACTTTGGAGCCAGCATTTCTGTTCTGTAAGATCTAACATGTGGCTTTAAAACAGCTTTAAAAAGAAACTCAGAAGGTTACTTCTGGATTTTTTAAAGCCCAGCAGCTGCCACTGGAACCCAGAGAATTCTTTGCATTGTAGATAGAGCAAATACCTGCTGGGGCACTCGCCTTCAGAGGAAGGTGAGGCCTTTCCTGCCCTGAAAAATGGGTGGGAACACAGATGAACACACCAGCATTTGGGGTGTTCACACAGCAAGTCACCCATGAAAATAAAGGGACATCAAAGGGTCTCTGCTTGGGCAAAGCAGTTCCCAAATCAGAGGGTTCTCCAGCTCAGAGTGCCAAAGATCTCGAGCTCTTCTTCCCTCCCACCCCTCTGATGCTAATCAGGATTAAGAGCCTTACAATAGTCCCAAACTGACTCCCCCACAGCAGATGGATAATGAACATGCTGACATTCTGTGAGCAGGAAGGAGACATGGAAACAACCAACTGCTATTAATTAGTGTCCACGGCGGGCTTGGCTTCCCAAAATAAAGGTGGAGAGCTCACCACATTTTCATCCACTTTGTTCTTGCTGTTGATCACCTTCTCCTCGGCGCCGATGAGCCCATCCAGCTCAGTCATGCCAGAACCTGCAGCAGAAGAGCAAGGAGAGCCCATGAGCCCCCAGGGACACCCTGGAAGGGTCTCCTACGTCTGCAGAGCTGCCATGGCTCCTGTTTGACCGCTGAGGGTTAGCCTGTCCTCATGCTGCTGGGTCAGGAGGGAGCTCACAAGCTACACTACAGTGACAAGTGATTAGGGGGGACTGTTAATGAGGGAAAATGAGGTGGCAATGAGAGGAGCAGACAGGACACACCGAAACCAGGCTGAAAGGTCAGTGCAGACACACTGCACCCAGTGCTGCTGTTAGAGAAGGCCCAAGGCAAAGTGTAACTGGAACTGTGAGCGCAGTGACATCTGCAAGTGTCACCCCGGGCCACCAGCACCTCCCTGTGACCCCCAGGGTGGCAGTGCACACACATCACTCTGCCCAGAGCCAGCACACGGGGAATGCCTTCACCCCAGCCTTCCTTTTGGAATCAGACACACCAGCAAGAGCCTCAGGAATGAGAGTTCCAAGGTCACCCAGCTGGGCTCTGTAATGAGCTGCTGTCCTGGATCTGGCCCAGGCCCAGAAACAATAAATCCCAGGGCAAGGGAGGAGCAGAGAACTCCACCAGCCTTTGTAGCAGGACATCACTCCCCCATTCCCAGGCTGGAACCATCACAGGCTCAAGAGAAGGACAGCAATTAACAGAAGGCAGCTGCTCTGCATAAACTGCTTTGATCCAAAGAGCTTATAAATAGATCAGATCAATAAGAGAAGAGTCTGATGCAAACTGCTCTGACCTCATGTAACACAGCACGCTGGGAGAACACCAGTTTTCCCTGTCAGGAGGGCCAGCACAGTGCCCTTCCCCAAGCCTGTGACTCACTGGTGGGAGCCACAGTGGGATCCCTCCAACGAGGAGCACGAGGTGGGGGAAACACCACCAGGGCACCCGAGGCTTTGCTGGTGACTGCAAACCCCTCGGCACAGGCTGCTGAGCTTGCAGGTTGCCTAAGACATCCTGTCAACTGCTGCTGAAGTTGGCAGCCCGCTCTTTGATGGGATGCAAGGAAAGCCTACTCGGCTCCAAGGCAAGTTTTTGCAGTGACAAGCTTTTATTGCCTGAAAATGCCACGGAAATAACGTTTCTCTCCAACCCGGGGTTTATTGCATCCCCTTTTCCTCTGGAGGCACTAATCAGATTCTAAGCACAGCCAGCACTGCCAGTCTGACTCCTCACGGCTGTCCAAGCAGGTCATGTTATTGTGGGAGTCAATGATTGGGATTTCTGGGAGAGACTGGCCACAAGGAGCTCGCACAGAACTCCTGTGTCAGCTTTTGGCCTGTGGCTGCTTTACTGCAGTCTCGAGAGCCAAGGCAGCACAGTGAGCTCAGCTCTGCGATTTGTCTCAGTGCAGTACCAAGTAAAGACCCAGTTTTATGTAGCTCAAAGGCACAGTTTAAATTATATCATTCCCAGGGGATAAAAACCCCACACACCTGCACCAAAAAAAAAAAACCACCCCAAAACTCCCTCAAAGCCCTCGAGTAATTCAATGAAAAGAGAAGGGGGAGAAGCAACTCTCTTCCAGGTTATCAGAAATTCTTACATTTACCCAAACTAGCACAGATTTATCATCTTCAGGTTGACAAAGCAGTTGTCCATAAATTTAATAAGTAAAAAAATCAAACTACACGCTGTCCCAGTTCTTTCCAGAGCAGTCAGCACACTGAATTAGCTGTACCCTGCTCCACAAGAGGGATGAAGGTGACTTACACTTGCAGAGAAAAGCAGGATAATGAGAATAATTTCAAGCTATCTGGTCTTCACCACATTACAAAGCTATTTGTGCTCGTGTGAAATGGTTATTAGTGAAATCCTTCGCTCTCCTTTTGAAGCCTGCACAATGCATTTGGAACCAGAGGCACATTAGAACACTGGGTTTCCTCCTCACACAGAGCACATGTAGCACTGCATGAGCCTCACATTTGTACTGCTCTGTACCTGCTAACGAAGATGATCATTTAATGCAAATATTTCCACGCTGCTCTTACAGCCCCTTTTCAGCCAGGCACTGAGTTACTGCAGAATTAACACTGGGCTAAGGGAGAGATGGATAATCACAAGGACTTTGCTGGTATGGAGGGATGCTACGTGTGAGAAGGTGATGCTGAGGAGACCACAAACACAGGGGAGGAATCTCCTGAATTTTCTGTTCCAGACCTCTGTGAGGACATTTAACCCAACATTCATTCCTGGTTCAGCGGTGCCATCAGGCACCAAGGACATATTCCAGAGGGGCAGAGGAGCCTCTAGACTGTTCACCTCCAGCACTGCAAGGTTTAATCTGAGCAGCGTCACGTGGTGGTGTCACCAGTGTTGCAGACACCTCTCCACGGTTCTCCAGGGCAAAGGAGCCACTCCAGGCACTCCAAGAGCCCTGTGAGCCCCCCAGGGAGAAACACACACAATTAGATGCTCAGACTGGCTCGTGGCTTTAACTCGAGGCCTAAACAAGGAAACTGAATGTTACTGATCTAAGTGAGAGCAGGGGAATGAAAATCAAGGTGAGGATGGAACTAAAATGAAGCTATCAAACACACTGAGGAGGCAGGAGAGTGATTGGAAGCACTGTGAGGGAGCAGCTTAGAACCAACCTTTTTTCATTGGATGGTACAAATCCGGCTGAGGATCTAGCAGGAGGGAAAACAAAAACAAAAATAGCAGAGAAAGGAGATTAAGAGAGAAAGGAAAAAAGGCTTGAGCATGATTTCTGACTCAGACCCTGGGAAAAGCTTTTAGTCTACAGCTTTCTTTAAGCTCAGGACTCTGTTCAAGCATTTTTAAAATACAGACACGCACAGGCCAGCTGTCAACACCCGATGTACAAAAAAATAGATGTGTATTTAAATTAAAAAAAAAATAAATAAAGCGAATTTCTGCAGCCCTTCAGCAGGTTATGACACAAAGACTTCATGTTACACAAGAGCATTTGGGTTAAAGACTGAAAATTCATTCCAGAGTCAAGCCACAGTGTAAAAATTTAACACTTGCTGCAGAATGAAAAGAGAGAAGACAATTTTGCAAAAAGAAGAACCAGAAAATCAGAAGAGCAGCTCATGGTGGTACTGGCCCTCCAGTGTACAGACCGAGGATGCTGCTGAGGCAACTGCTTTACTCTTATATCACCCAGGGGATGGAGTTTTCTCTGTTCCAGCTGAGCCTACAGGCTAAACCAATACAGCAGTGAGCCCAGTTTGCAGCTGCACATACCTTCGCTTTCGGGCACGGCCGGGAAGGTTTTCACCTGGAAGGGGCGGAAGGGTTTGCCATCCAGGGGGATCTCCTCACTCTCCTCAGAGCTCACTTTGACATCCACCGGGGACTCCGAAATGGAGGATGTGAACTGATCCATGTCTGCACGCTGCTCCTGGAGCAGCTCATCTGAAGGGAACAGGAGGAATCGTTACACAGGCTGCACGATGCCTGGCAGGGACAGAGAGGGGCAGATGGTCCCAACCTCGCCCGGGCAGAGCTGCAGGGGCACACATTCAGGGCTGCCAGGTTGTTTATCTTGCAGGCTCTGAAGTCTCATCTGCAGTTCTCAGTAAATTCTCTTATTTGTTAGAAACACACACAAAATAAGGGCCATGAGGTTTGATGTGGCAAGAGGGTTTGGCAAGATGGGATTAAACTATAGAGGGGGAAAAAGCATCTGCTTATTTCTATGGATCTTTTCCACGTCCCTTAGAGAGACAGCTTGTCTATTCTGAATGTTGATTTTTTTCTTTTTTAAACAGACAGTGAAAGTTCTTGGGAACAAGCAGTTCTGACTGGCTGTGTTACAAACCCCAGAGAGGGTCTGCCCTGAGGGACCCATGCCCAAGCCCCAGGGCTTGTTGTCAAGAGCATCCCCCCAAAGCAGCTCCCAACCTTTTGGGAGCCCACTGCATATAAAAGCTTGGAGCCTTTACAGGAGCTGGCACACACACTCACCAATCTCATCCTGGATTTCTTCAGCCACATATGGCACCTTGTAGAGCAGAGACAAGCTTTGATTCATGCGCTCCTCGATCACATGGAGATGTGTCATCACCTGCAGATGTACAAGAGTGTGTTGGGGGAGGCACAGACTGGCAGTCATTTCATGCTTCTTCCCTGGCTTAATGAAACATCTCCAACAGGTGGATCTGCCATGGGACACAGGTCCATCTGGTCCATTCTGTGACTGATCTCTCCAACACTTCACTGGAACTGGCCACCTGTACATGGGGCTCTTGGTATTTTGGGAAATGTTGGGGATGAGGGTGAGGATTCAGCTGACTCTCAGTGTAACCAGCTCTCCACTGGAAACACTGTAACACCACTGGGGCTGGTGCTTCCCAGGTACCAGACAGGGTCATCATTCATCTCCTGCAGCAGCTACAACCAAGCACTTTATTAAACGGATTATCATTCCTGACTGCTTGAAAAGATACAGGCAAAGAGAGCAGACAACGCTATTTATCAACTCTGGTCTCAGAACAAAGGTGCCTTTCATACCAACGGTGGCACTACATCTGTCTGACACCCACTCACTGGCAACAGTGTTCTCCCTTCACTTGAGAAATACATTTGAACTCTATGCAACCCTGATTTGCTCCTCCCAAGCACATTAAACCCGGCGGTGAAGTCAGGTCTGACCTCAAGAGGGTGCTGCATAATCAGGGATCACATGGAGCATGGAAAACATTTATATGGATGGCCAAACGTTGGAAGAACCTAAAGGAGCTGGATGGACCTGTTTTACAGTCTGATGTGTGCCTGACCTTTAAGAGCAAGGATGAAAGCAATTTAATTTTACGTGTGGCAGCTTGTCAATCAAGGGAATCGATTGAGGAGCTTAAAGTGCAGCTGAAAAGTAAAGGGAATGGAAATTGAACTGTACCACCCACATCCCTCGCATGTCAATCTGTTGACACTGCAGCCTTCAGAATGAATTAAGGGCTGCTCAGGGTTTAGCTCAGGAATACAGTTCACACACTCCCTCCTGGGCTTTGGCAGCAGAACAAAGCGCCGGGGTGGACTATGCTTGATGTGCCTGCCTCTGCAAAGGTCATCAGGAATTCTGCATCCATCGGAAGTGCCACCGCCCCTCCGGAGGACGTGCAGGCAGTGGAGGACAGACAGCCCAGGAGGCACAAGGTGAGGGGTTCACCCATGGGACCTGGCACCTCCAAGTGTGAGGTTCACTTGAGAACACCCCTGTGACACTGCTCTACCCCTCCCTGTCCTACTCTTCACCCAGGATATTTCCACCTCCTGGTTCTACATTTTTCCTCAGTGTTTATTTCTTCCATTTGGCAGCACTGGATGTGCTCCACTGTACTGTCTCCCCGCAGCTCTCTGCTATTTTCTTCCTTAGATTTCATGCATTAAAAAATTCAAAGATACTCCAAAGCAGAACATCAGCCACAACCTGGGAGTGGGAAAACAGTCAGTTCTCTCTGAACCTGTGAAAGGACATGCACCTTATGAACAGATCTTTCAGTGTTACCAGGCCGTCCTTAATTTGAATTTTGCATCAGTCAGACCTTTTAATTAACCTTGTACCATTTTAAAACAAGTGAAAACAAGTATGAGAACATAATTCCAAACATTTGTGGAGTATCTGTAGCTATTCTTGCCAGGTTTGAAGCAACATATTCACATACACTACCCAACATAAGGAAAATTGTTTTCTGGCTGTTCAGGAGTAAAATATAATGCAACAGCACAACATTAAGTCATCAAAACAAGACCTTCTGATGAGGTTAACAACGACGATCAAGTGCTTGGAAAGGGTTATGTGTTATGCTTTGGAAACCAGGCAATAACTCTGCAAGGCACAATTCCCACAAACACAGTGAAGAAAAAGCCTAATGAAAGGAATTCAGACATGAGGTCTTGGAAGGAGTGAGGAAGGATGTGCAAGACGACCAAGTTCCCAACAAATAATTTCATGGCTGTTTGATAAAAAGAAACACAAAATGGAGACTGAACTAATTCTAAACACCTTGACTTGTCATTGTGGCCAAAATAAACCAGAATTTCAGTTTTTCACAGAGTCAAGCACCAAGGAAAACTGTGCAGGGAGCGCAGCTGATGACAGGGAGAGCAGCTGGTGACAGGGAGAGCTCTGCACAAGGACAGCCAGGGCTGGGTAAGGGTGGAAGCTCCTCGTACCTGAGATTTCATCTGCGCAGCCTTCTCAGGGTCCACGGCCAGGACGTGCTGGTAGTGGCGGATGGTGTGGAGCCGGTCCTTGTTCTCGGCACGCACGTAGCGCTTCAGGGCCTGCAGGATGCGGTGGGGCTGGGGGGAGCAGGGAACAGCTGAAACCCACGGGAGCCAAACCACACTCACAGTGAAAACAGCACCTCAGATGTGAGCCTGCTTTGTGTCGGACAGACCTGCCACCCGCACTCACCTCTTGGATATATTCTTTTTAAATGAGGCCTATTTGACTTGAACACTTTTCTAACCAAGACTGCTTGACTCAGAATACTTATTAATCAAACCTATTTGCCTGAGAACACCATGCCTTGTGGACACCAAACAAAGCAGAGGGGGTTTCCACCCGTGAGTCAATCAGGAGACCCACTGCAGAGTCTGCAGCACAAAGTGCCACAGTGGAGAAAGCTTTCCCAGGAAACTATTCCCAGTTTCTGCCCTGGCAAAGTCACAGGCCACATTCTCCCCAAGGCATTCCCACCTTCCATGCCACTCAAAGGGTGCTGGAGGGCAGCTCACCCGTGGTGGGTCAGCCTGCAGGGCAGCCAGGTAGTTCTCCAGGGCGATGCGGCGGCGGTCGTTCAGCATGGCCTCCACACGAGCCAGGTGGGTTTCTACAAGCTGCTGCTTCTCACTCGCTGCTTCCTTCTCCAGGGATTTCACCATGGCCTGGAAGTGCTGGAACAAAGGAAGACACCTGAATGAAATGCACTGTATGACCAGGATCACCTGCTCCCACTCATTTAACTCCTTAGACACTGTTACACTCCATGTCCAAGCCCTTTCCAGCAGCAGGAGAGATGCTGATGCAGATTTGATTTTTGCAAATTCAACAGTGACAATTTGCCTTCCAAACCTCCTTCACAGGCCATTATGAAGGTCTGAAGAGGGAAAATGATCTTGCATATAAAGATCATGTTGGGGTTGGGAGATCCAGGCTATGCTGAACAACCGACAGAGTATTAACTCTTTCTCTCAACCCTGCAGTATGCAAACAGGATTGATCCCTTCAGCCTGCAGCTATTAATTTGAATTTGCATGAGTTTATGTATTGCATAGGCGATCTTCTATCAGCACACCTTCAGATCAAATCTCTGTATATTCCATTAGAAAGGTCATAACCTCTCCAAAGGTCATAGCACCTCCAAATGAACCTGGATACACCACTAAGAGATGATGACAAACTCCTGGACTCGCACACAGTTCCAAACAGTGACTTACTAAAAAATGCAGAGAGAAAACTGTTCCAGGGTAAAATCCAAAGTGGGCTGAAAAGCCGGAGTCAGTCACTTAACTGTATATTGCTTTGAGGGAAATTCATATAGTTGTCACTGCCAGAAGAGCCTTCCCTCAACAATCCCACACGGTGAATATCCCCGATTAACTTCCCAGTCCAGCTGAACTCTGCTCCCGAGGCTGAGATTGGCATTCTGGCAGCAGACCAGCTTTATCTGCTGTCTAAGCGGTTTTCACTAAGTCTGCCCCGACAGGAAATGTATGTCCAGAGAGCCAGGGCTGCCTCTGAACCAGGCTCTGGGGCCAGTGGGTACTGCAGAACAGGCCAAAGGGCTGAAATTACAACTTGGCTCTGCTGTTGCTACGCTTGAAGGGTGAGAGCACTTCCCACTAGTGGGACTAGGAAAGGACCTGGCACGGGGTCAGAGCATCTCCAGTTTTAAGAACAAAGCACCCAATTGAATGAAACCTCCTCTAAAAAGGCAGCTGTTGACAGAGCAGGAAGGCTGTTCTTTCATGGCTCTGAGAATTACAACCTCTCTCAGGAACCTTCCTCTTTAGGTCCTTCCACTCTTACCTGGATGAGAGTCTGCCGTTCTGCCTTGGGGAGATTTACAGCTTGGTGCTCTGCTTCCTCCCATTCCTTTTTCACCTGGACAAGAAAAGGACAGAACACATCAACAAGACACAAGTTTACATCTGATCCTTGTGAGCTGACCTGCATCACAGCAGATCCTGGCACAGCCTGGCTGGGTTTTGAAGGCACAACAGAACTGGGATTAAAAATTTAAGACCTCTGGGCAGCAAGCAGCGTACCCTCAGTGATTCATAGAATTCCACAATGGGTTGGGTTGCAAGGGATAGTAAAGCCCATCTCATTCCAACCCCCTGCCATGGGCAGGGACACCTTCCACTAGCCCAGGTTTCTCCAAGCCCCATCCAACCTGGCCTTGGACACTTCCAGGGATGGGGCAGCCACAGTTTCTCTGGGCAACCTGTGCCAGTACTTTATCACTCTCTCAGTAAAGAATTTCTTCCTGACATCTAATCTAATTCCTCTCTCCCAACACTGCCGAAATAAAAATCTGTCATACTACAAGAAACACACGGAAAGCAGGTCCCTTCACCACCAGTCTGTCCAGACAAACCCGGGCAGAGCAGGGATGCAGCAGAGCCCAGGCAGAGGGCACACACTCACCCGGTCCATGCGGTTGTGGTGCCTGACCTCCAGCTGCTCCTTGGCCTTCTGGAAGCGGGCGTGCTCGTTGTCATCAGCAGGGGTCTCAAAGTAGACGTCCACATCGTCAGTGGGCACTGCCAGGAGAGGAGGGCAAGGGTCAGCAGAGCTTGGAAAGCTGGGGTCCTGCAAAGGGCAGGGCAGGAGGGGGACTCCACACCTGCACCGTGAACAGCGTGGCAGGCTGAGCCTCCTGAACCACCTACCCAAGTCCTGTCTGGAGTGTCTGAGCTGCCAATTCACTGCACAGCACCAGCCACATCACCCCCAAACACTGCAGTGCACTGTGGCAACCAGCACCTTCCCAATTTGGAGCCGAGCACTGCTCAGCTCCAGAAACAGGGGCTTGGATGGTGGAGAAGGAACTCCTTGTCCCTTCCCTTCCACATTGGCTTTGGACAGTTTCAATGACATCCTGTGCATTAGCTGGTCACTGACAACTGGCTCCAGACATCATTAACATGATTAGGGAGCTTGACAATAAATCTGCATGAAACATCCCCCAATATTTTCCACTTCCAACCTACCTTCCCTAGCAGATGCACCATGCAGGACTAACAGGCAATGATATCAGACAGGACAGCAACAGAAGGAGGTTCAGTGTGACAAAGCGACTTGTCCAATACACTGGATGGTTTGCAATTCCAAGACATCCAAATTCGACATGGGGGAAAAACAAACTTTCAGAACTGATAAATCTCAAGCATCTGCAAAATCCACACCAGGGGCTCTGTGCTCTGGATACTGCAGTTTAGGAAGTGCTGAACCAAGCTCCTGTGCTCCAGTTTTAGACACTACACAGTTTCTCCCAGAAACTGTGGCAAACATGAGGCATTTCATCATTGCCCTTCGCCTGAGGGAGGGCAGAAAGGGACAGTAAAGGCAATCTTCCTTCTATATTAGTTATTCTGGGGGAAAAAACCTCCAAAACAGCACTGAAATAGAGCTGGCTTCAGAAAAAAATTAATGTGGCACTTTAGCATGAACACAGGGGAAGAGTTTCACATGGACCTGCATCTACCAACCTTCCCTCCAATCAAGGGAAATAATGGGAACGTACAACACAGGCTCTGCTGTGTGCAAGGGACAATGTCACATCAGTCCTGCACTCTGGGCCTGCCCATGGCATTTCTGAACCAGGCTCGAACACAAAGAACCCTCTTCCCAGCCCCAAATCCCTCTGTAACAGGACAAACTTTTGTCCAAAAAGCTCCTGACATCCGCATCTTTTCTCCGCCCGCCTCAGTCAGATCAGCCCAATCTAAAGCACTTGCATGAAGCCCATTTTGTAAACAGGATTATGGCTGTATAGTCAGCCTGCCAAGCCCCAGATAACACAAAAAGCCTTTCAAAAGGCTTTAATGGGAGCTGAAGTGGAAGTGCTGGAGTTCAACAATAAGATTAATAAGGAGGTTAAAATGTTTTTGGTAGTTTTATCATCTGACATAAAAGCCAGTTGAAATTGGTGCCAAAAAACCTCAAGCACTGAAAAACACAGGGATTGAGTTATGATTCGTATTTCATACCAAGCTGAAAGTGGGAATCTGATTTCTATACTATTTGTCTGATACTTCCCAAAATTAAAATAGCAACAAAATGCCTACTACCAGGAGAGCAGCGAGCAGCATCCTGCTTTTCAGGACCTACTGGTCAAACACGCGCGTGGGAACGCGACTGGGGGAAGCAAGGGCTTCCTTCTATGTAATTTTGGAAAGAAAGCCAGCTAGGCCAGGCCAGAGACAGCTCCTGGTCCCTGGTTTAGACCTGCAAGAGGACAGCTGAGACCTCAGCAAGAGCTGCAAGCCAATGGGGAGCACAGACAGCATATGGTGAGAGCCACTTTTCCCAGGAACCATCACCCTACGGACCTGGAGAAGCGGAGACAGGAGGACACCGCCGGAGGGACAGACACCAGAACCAAAGGGATAAGCTACAGACGGGTCCTCTCTTGCCCCAGGCAAGGAGGAGGAGACAGCACACGCCAGACAGACAGTGGCCAGCTGCAAAGGGCCAACAGGAGGCAGGACTTACTCATCTTTTTACACACAGCCATACAATACTCCTCTGACTCAAAATTGTTCCTGTTGCCTCCGCAGCCTCCATATATAAAGCGAATGCACTTTCTCTTGTTAGGGTCGAAGTACCAGCGAGGCATCACAGCCCGGCAGGGCCCTGTCAGGGCCTCCTGGGAGCAGACAGCTGTGTGGAGATGGGGTAGAACGTGAGCTGGTGAGGAGCACAGGCCTTGCTGAGTCACTGACACGGCGCAGGGGGAGCTCTGCCTCGCACCTTCCTCGGGGCACCAGCACTGGTCTCAGCGCTGGCAGAGTCTCCCAGTCTTTCCCTCTGGTCTGAGGCTCAGGACCAAATATTCTGCCCAATATTAAGGGGGCAGAATTTCTTTCATATGGATGACATGAATGGAGAGATTATTTTCCTGTCTCAGAGCTTTACAAATGTTTTCTGGGGTGCTGGGACATCAGTGGCTAATCCAAAAGCAACACAAAGAAACAGGTATAAATATCCCTGCCCTTCCAAATCCTTCAGTGACTAAAGGGTTTCTGTCAGTTTTGGGGGGATTATCACGGCCAAAGCACCCATCAGAAGGGTGTTAGGCTGTACAGGGAGGTCCCTACACGTGGTGCAGCTCACTCTGTTTCAACATTGGTGGGGGCTGAAGCAGCAAGGATCTGTTCTGCTGATGGCACAGCACTATGCCCTGGGTGCCCCAGTGGGAGATCCTCCACTGTGTCAAACCAACATGATGGAACAGCCCATTAAAGCACTCAAAGATGCCCTGTTTGTAAATAAATTAGCAACTGTTTGTGGTACTTTGAGGAAAAAAGACTGTACCCCCAAAAGAGACACCTCAGTCATACTACTCCAGGTCTCTTTAAACACCTCCAGACCTGGAGCAACCCTGGACACGTATGAGCTAAGCCTCGTTTCAGCAAGTGAAATTATCTGCAGCATGCTGGCATTCTCCCAAAAAGATGCAAGAACTGCTGGCAATGATTCAGTGATCTGGAGCTAATTGAATTTCATTCCCTCTCCCCTCCTCCCTCCTCTGCAGACACTTCTACACACAAAGTATGGGCCATCACATAACTGAGGTACCACACCACAGACCTTCCAGATTATCACGAAATAAAGCTGGGCCAGGGTGGCTGACTTTCTTTGGTGGAAGAGTAGTGTTTATGCAAGGGCAGCACTAAGGATGTTCCTCACCCTCAAATGGCCAGATGGCACCTTGATGCCACCTCTGCAGAGTGCGGCCCACCACTTTTAGCTTCCTTTTTGTACAAAACACCAAATCCAAGACAATCACCCCCAGACAGGGATTTTAAATTCACGGTGTGCCCTAAATGCCTCTTTTAGGTTTTCCAAAATTTACAGGTATGGTTTTTCTGACTCATCACTGCACCTTGGTGGAGATGCTTGCTCAAGGTGCCAAACACTGGGCTCCCTGCCAGCAGCACTGCTGTTTATCTGGAAACATATGGCCCGTGCTCTAGAGAGTTAATTTCAACACTTGAAACACAAGCACCATCAGCTTCCCTCTGTTTGCTAACTTAGCTGGCAAATAAAACTTCCAAGTGGCATTTTTTGACTTGATCAAAACCCCATCACTAACTGACAGTCAACAGGGATGATCCCAAGGGAGGAGGAGGCCTGGAGGCTAGAAAGTGTCTTACATTTCATATCGCTGCTCACTTCCTTCTCAGCCACAGCCTTGTCGCTGCTGGGTTCTGTGGGGCTCTCCTCGTTGTAATCATCCACCTTGTAGCTGTCGTAGTAGTAATCACGGTCTTCCACCACATCCTCCTCCTCCTGCCCTTCGTCATCTTCATCCTCATCTTCCTCCACGGCTGTTCCCGTGAAGTCTTCCACACCTGCCTCTGTAGGGAACTCACTGGAGGGACATGGTTAAGTTAGAGGGGAAAGGCAAGGCTGATCCTGGATGTACCAGAATAATGATTCTCTTCCCAGCTGTTCTAGAAACACCAGAGATGGGGAAAATAAACGTAGTGGCTGTTGATGGGCCCATCACCCACAGCAATGGGACATCCCTGGTTTCCTTGTGTTTCCCCATCAGCTTTCCTCAGGAAACAGAAGTCTTTCCCTGGGGGAAGTGCCCACTGTGTAATCCTGGAATGGTTTGGGTTCAGAGGGACCTTAAAGACCACCCACTTCCAACCCCCTGCCATGGGCCGGGACACCTTCCACCAGCCCAGGTTGCTCCAAGCCCCGTCCAACCTGCCCTTGGACACTTCCAGGGATCCAGGGGCAGCCACAGCTGCCCTGCCCAACCTGTGCCAGGGCCTGCCCACCCTCACGGCCAAGAATTCCTTCCCAATATCCTATCTAATCTTGCCCTCTGGCAGTGGGAAGCCATTCTCCATTGCCCTGTCCCTCCATCCCTTGTCCCAAGTCCCTCTCCAGCTCTCCTGGAGCCCCTTTGGGCACTGGAAGGGGCTCTCAGGTCTCCTTGGAGCCTTCCCTTCTCCAGGTTCAGCAACCCCAACTCTCTGGGAGAGGGGCTGGTGAGCTTCTCCAGTAACGCAAACACCATTTGTCCTCCTGCAATGCTCCTTCAGGCTCAGGACACTCCTTTGGGAACTTCAGAAGCACAGAAATTCCCTCAACCCTCAGCACAAGGGAGCTGCTGTGTGAAATATTCCCAAGCACCAGTAAGAACCCTACCTTTTGTAAAGGTCGTAGTCTTCATCCTCGTCCTCATCCTCTTCCTCTTTGGACAGAGCCTCATCTACCACCTTAGTCTGAGGACAGCACACATACTCTGTGCCATGGAACTGGTCCACTCCACAGGGCAGCAGCATCCCATAACTGTGCAGGATCATCCCCTCTGTCAGGCAGGCCTGAAAGGGGAGCCCAGCCAGGTCAGTTCAGCATCCTGCTCTTCCCTTGGATAACCCCCAAGGTTGCCTATGAGACACCCTGAGAATGTGACCAATGGTTTCAATTTTACAGCAAGACCACAACAGCAACACATAACCGAAAAGTGAACACCAAACGAAAGGAGACTTGAAACTTGTGGAGTAAAAAAGTCCCCAGAAAATTCCCAGATTCAGAGCTTCCTCCTGTTAATCTATCACACCTTGGCCCCAACAACTGCTGATTTGTCAGCATAGCAAAGTTCAGGAGAAATAACTGACCATCCTGTGCCAACTCAAGGGAGAGAGCACTTGAAAGAAACAGAAAGGGTGTTTGCTCTTCTGGGCTGGCCATTTCATTAAACTTTATCTATTAAACTTTACATTGAGGTAAGTGAATAATAGATCAAATGGACTTTGTGTCAAGATTATTTTAACATTCTGTAGATGAAAATCAATCAGATAATTCACGAAAAAAGGCCAAATGCAAACTGTGCTCAGACATTATGTCTATACACTTCTCTTAAATTGAGGAAATACTTGGCTTTGCCATACCCAGAAAAGAATGAAGAAAGGAAACCTTTCTTATGCACACCAAACACTTTAGTGCTTTGCTTTGCTACTGTGAGGATATTAAAGGAGCCAAATATTGCTGGAAAAGCCCTCCTACCACATTTAAAACAAATGATTTTTCAATTTCCTAGACATTAACAGGTTTATTCTCAATTAAAAGGCAATTCCTCTAGCACAGCTTTATTTAGACAGGCTTTTGCTCACAGGATTTTAAAGAAATAGGAATTTCAACTGGGACATCCTTAACCTCATCTTTTCCAGCACCATCACAACTGATTGTTGGGCTGCTGCTTCTACAAATGAGAAAACGTGCACATTTTGTCATGATTTTGTCTTTACCAACCCCAGTTTCAAATGGGCATGCAGAGCATTTGCAGCAGTTTAGCTAGTCAGATAAAAAACCAAAAAAAAACCCAACCCAAAACCATGGGCTAGATTTATTCTGAGAAGATAATCCATCTCTTATGTAAAACCTGCACTAATCAGTTCCAACGAAACTCAGATTGCTCCCAGGCAAACCCTCCCAACCAAATCCCCAGCAGCAGCAGGTATTTTAAAGCAAAATGTGCCAGAAAAGTAAGTCTTATGCCCTGCTCACTGGAACGAGGGATGAACCCCTGTTTAAACAGCATCCTAGAGAGCTGGATTCAATTCCTAGCTCCACGATATGTTTAAGCTACTTAGGACAGCTTTTCATGGGGGAACAGTAACTCAGTGGCTACACAGGTTTTTTGGAGTCACTTGAGTACTTCTAAATGTTTATTTCCTTGGAAGCTGGGAATAACAGCTTGGAGATAAACACTGCTATGCTCCAACACTGCAAACACCCAAGTGCAGACTCAATATTGCAGCCACAGCAGGTCCAGTACCTCCTTTGCCACAGTGTGCCAGTGCTGATGGCTCTCACACACATCCATGCGCTCCTTGTGGAAGAACCGGCACTTCTCGGGAACCAGCAGCACGTCGCTCACGAACTCCCCCACTGGAAAACACACAAAGGCCACGGGTCACCCCTGCCCACCTTCCAAGAGAAAGCAAAGCCACCACCAGAGCTCCCCCAGGGCACACTCTGGGCACGTGGCTTGAAGGGTTGGAGTATTCCTGATGGGAAAACTGTCCCTGAGAACCTACAGAAAAAGAGACTCTGAATTTCCAAGGTCAAACCAGGAGTAGGGGCTGATTGCTGACCCTGAAGGCAAAGGTTACAGTGCAAGTTAATAAATAGCTGTTCAAGGAACCAAAAGAACTGACTGAAGAGATTTCACAATGAGCTGCATCGCACCAAAGCTCCTTCACACTGTCTGCTGCTGAAACAGCCCGGAAATTTTTACATGCCCTTAGTGTTATCTCTGTTGTCAGTATCTGAGCAAGTCTTGTTTGGTTTTGTTTTGTTTTGTTTCCAGATGGTTTAATTCAGGATCAACTGCAGCACATTCCCTGCCTGGGACAGTCCTAACCAAAACACAGAGGGCTGGAAAAATAAAAACTGTACAACCCAAAAATCAGAGTACAACCAGAGTCAGCAAATTCCAACCTTTAGATAACCACAACCTCACCAGCACGAGGAAGCTTTGGCACAATCTCTGTGCCAAAATCAGGCTTTTGCTTTTGAGGAAGATGGGAGAGAATAGGTCAGTTCTACAGACTCTGTACTGGTTGGACTCAAAAGCTATTTAGCCTAAATTTCCACCATCATCCAGTGTGGTACTAACACGTGGGACATCAGGATCAGAACTAAGTGAGCATCGTATCCTGTTCTTAGCTGAGAAATCCCAGCAAACACTTGGATCCAAAACACGGTATTTTCTCCAAGTTGAGCTTTTTCCATCTTCCTTGCAGATTTAAATGCCACATTCAGTCATTTCAAAATAAGGGCATAAGTAGATACTCTAAGAAGACCAGGAAAAGATCTTCAGTCCAAGTTCCTCAAAGCAACATTCCCTGCACATGACTGGCTGCTTTAGGAATCCTTTGTTAAAACTGGAGAAAAGTTCTTTAAGTCAGAGACCTTTTCTCACAGAGTCTCCAGGGAGCACAATTCTGCGTCCAACCAATCTCCAACACTGTCCTGCCAAAATATATTTTATTTGACATGACCAACATATTTTGCAACCCCTTAGTATGGATACCAAAGGCTCATAGACACTTCTAAAGAAAAGTTAAATAGAATTTAGGGACAGATCATCTGATGGCAATTGAAGATAATGGAATCAACTGGCCTTCATCATCCCTTTGCATTTAGTTACATTTTAAACTAACAAAGATGGTATTTCCTTCATTTTCTTATCTCAAAACAGCCTAGTTAGAATTTTGAGTTAAAAATCTTTCCTCCTTCCCTATCACTAAAGGTTTAAGTGCTTCTGATAAGAAAACTAAAACTAAATAGACTTTTAAAACCAAGGAATGGGAATGAAATCCCAAAGTTTGACTCTAAGTCCAGAGCAACATGTGGTCCATTTACAACCATTTGTGGAGTGCTAAAGACATGGAGAAGGTGTTTTATAGACATGGACTCCTGAGTTGCAGTTGGATCTGACACCCAAAGCTGCCTCCCAGGCTGGAGGAGACAAGTCAGGAACACTGGGAAAGACACTAATGAAAAACCTGAACACACAGTTTAATGCTTATCAAATTTCAGGGCAGTGTCACTAATACCAGCTTATTTTTACCTGGAGAATAGGCTTGAGGGAGGATTATTTCTGAAAGAGATGACTCCTAATAAATCCAGGGATCTTGTTTTCACCCTTACTCCCATCAGAAGTTCTCTGCATAATCAGCAGGGTTTGGTTGCTTCCCAAACCTGAATTTCTGCACCTTTCTCCCAGGATGTGTCCACGTTAAACTTCATGTTTAATGAAGTGCTTCGTGATCAGTGGAAGGCATTAAACTCAGGACAAACACCCACATGGCTCTGCAGGTTTGCTGACACTCCTCTCTGTCAAATCACATGTTAACCCGAGATATGGATATCAACTCAAACTGGTTCCCACCAGATGCTCCCAGCAATCAGACTCTCCCAAGGCTTCTTACAAAACAAGTCCTTTCCAGTGGATGACTGAAAAGCAGCTCTGCCAGCTGGGACTAAGCTCAGTACTAAGAGTCAGAAGGCATGAGGTGGACCAGTCAGACAGGCTGCCTGACTCCAGTGCGTGGGGACATTCTGGAAAGCACCATAAAAACCATCCCAGTTTATCTCCTACTCTTTCCCAGTTCAAAGCGGGGACATGGGATAAAGAGGCCCTGCTTCATGCAGCTGTGAAACAGCAAAGTTTAAATATAGTCATTGAAATAGAGATCTCCTGCCAAGACCATAGCAGGAAGCCAGAGCACACTGAGCATTTAAGTCTCCAAGGCAACAAAATATTAAAGCTCCACAAAAATAGGATCAGAATATTAAACCCCGGTGTCTTTGTGATACTCAGATACAATAGCCTTCAGGTTTTTATGGCAGTTGCAGAGAGAATGGGGATTTCTTTTTCGTGCCAGGCACCATTATCCCACCACAGCTGTTATCGAGCTGTCGATCTGCTCCAGCAAGGCAGAGTTCCATCTTGTGGGAACCAAAACCCTCGTCAGTGGAAGTTGGATGTGGAAATGGCACCCTGATACGAGAGAAGCCTTAGGAACTGAGCCACTCCTGGGAGGAACTGTTTGCTCCTGCCACGGGAATGCACAGCACTCACCCAGGCACTTGTAGGGCACCACGATGTGAGCGTGGTCCTTGCACTGCTTCTTGCCACGCTTGCACCAGCTGTCGATGCCCACGGGCTGGTTGGCCTCCACCACGTTGGTGATCTGCAGCTCCGGGTACATCTGTCAACAGCACACACACAGGGGTTTCTCTCCAGAAAGGACACACAATGTGCGAAGCAGCGGGGAGGCTGGTTCTCTACACAGAAACGAGCTCCAGTCTGCACATGGACACTCCTCTGGATCAAAATTAGGACAGCTGGAGCCATAAAAAATGCTCCCAGCTGTGGGTCACACAGGGCTTGGGAAAGGGAATGTGTCATCACTTGTGTGAGGCAGGAGGAAGCCAGGTCAGGGGCCAGAGCCCTCCCTGGCACTACACTCAGGGGTCTGGCTTTGCAGGGCACTGGAGGAGCAGCGTTTGGGTTTGAAGGAGATTTATCTGTGCCATTCTTTCTGCTGCAGCACAAAATGCTCTGGAAGGGGGCAACCAGCAAGAAACAGGGTTTAGTAACACATTCAGACTATGTCACCCCTTGTCAAGCCAACAAGCCCTCCCCCCTCCTCGGGTTTCCTCAGGCCTGCTCCATTAATGATATATTCATTTGATCCTTATGTCCTGCTTGAGTTCTCAACTCCACACACTGACTTATATTTAGGCTTCTACCATGTGAACCAACTGCAGCCCCAGTTACATGAGCCTTGTAAAACGTCTTTAAAGTTTTCCAGTCCAGACAAGATGCATTCTGTCATCTTCCCATTAGAAAAAAAAAATACATTCCTTGTTATATTTTACATGCCTGTCACCTCAGAGGAGCAATTAAAGACACTTATCAAGGCCAATATGTTACAGCATATCTGGAGCACACTGAAAGTAGATAACTTTTGGAATAAAGTATGAAGAGCCTAAAAATACTGTAAACATTTTAATGAAAACTTCCTAATATTCTGGCTGTGCTGAACATGCCACTGGGACAGGTGCCAGGTTCCATTTGGCATAACATGGAGGAGATGCTGGTTAACCAGCTCAGAGGCAGAACTTCTGGGCAAGGCCCTGCCAACACAGACAAGGACACCTCTGACTTACAGACCAAGGACCTTCTGTGGCAGTGTAAGCTGATTAAGTCAGAGGTAGCTCCTAAATCCCACTGCAGTGTCCTCCCTGCTCTTCCTGAGCAGTAACTCAGCAGGACAGCCCAGGGAATTGAGCTGGGCAACAGCAATCTCTCTTCCTGCAGGGTTAATTTGCTACTGACCAGCTAAATTGGAATCCAATTCTTTCGCAGCAGTGAGGAGTCAGGATCACACAGAAAAACTCACCTCCTGGCAGTACTGCAGGACCTCCTCCTTCCTTCCAAAGCAGCTCTTCATCCCAGAAGGGTCAGGTTCCCATTTCCCAGTCTGGATGTTCACATGCATATTTAGCTTCCCACAGAACATGGCAATTTGAGGCTCTGCCACTGCAAACCCTGTCCCAGCATTGGCTGCAAGGGCCTGTGAAGACAAAGGAAAACAAAACACGTTGATTGCTTTGTCTGATGAAAGGCAGAACAACTCAAAGGACCAGAAACCCTCTGGCATCTTCTCAGACAGCTCCTGCTTAATCCAGAATATCAGCAGAGTCTTGCAAACTATTTTGCAACAACATTCCTTAAGACGCTGAGCCCACCCCAAGTGTTTGTTTTCCCAAACTCTGTTTTTATTATTGAAACAGCAGCTTACCTAAACGCAGATGAATTCACCCTTAAAGGCTGTGCCCACAAAGGGTAAAAGTGATGTCTGAAAAACCTCATCATTAACTAACACTATTAACTTTTGCCAGAAACACCACTGTGTTACACACAAGCAGGTAGTGGTACTACTAACTGGGTCCTACTGCAAGAATCCTGCTCAGAGTTTGAAGTCCTGTGTTTCTCCCAGTATCATCAAATATTTGGGTTAGAAACACCTAAGAGTCTTGCTCAAACATACAAATAAAGAGGATTTCTGCTGAATCAGAAAACCAGCTGTGGCAACCAGCTCCCCAAAGCCTGTTGTGTCCCACTCAGTGCACTCCTATGGGGTATTCTGGGTATTCTGTGCCTTCCCCAGCAGACAAAACCCGACAGCCCAGGTCCATGCTGGGGTCAAACTGCAGACTGATCAATGAAAACAAGGTCAGGGCCCCTTTCTGAAATCTTGCTGGCTGACCAAAAGAGGAAAAAGGGGAGTAAATTAAATTGCAGGCTTGGTTTTTTTCCCCGAGAAGAGCGAGTGGATGCTGGGAGCTGAACATGCTCTCCCTAAATAACTACTGGATTTGTAAAAAAGGCATGAGGCAAAACCCAGATGAACTCCTAAATCAAAAGCACTTTAAGAGAATGAAATCCATTTCAACTAGAAACAGCAATACACAGAGGCTGCCCTGAGCTGCTTTTCCCCTGGCAGGCAGCACAACCCCAGGCCACCAGTCCTGCCTTCGTATTTCACTTTTATGCACTCAAAAATGCATAAATTACTGTGGTCACTGTTCACTCCCTATTGCCTGCAGACCCCACCATCTCATACCAGTATGTGTATGCTTAAAGCAAATAAAGGAGCAAAGGGCAGAACTCAACTGGACAACCCCAATGTGCAGCTCCTAGTTACTGGATCTTAGGAAAAAATAATAACTCCATTATAATTAGCTCATTTCTCCCCCTCCCCTTATCTCAGTGCCTGGAGATAAGACATTTCAACACTCAAAAAGCCAAGGACTGCTTAGTGCTGAACACACAACCAGTGCTCGGGGGAGAAAACGAACTGGAGGCACAAAAGCATAAATTAACCGCAGAAAAATCACCTCTTGAGTTTTAAGAAATATTTGAATGTGCATCACTTGAGAGGAACAGTCTTATAGAGTGGCTTCTACTTATCTGACCCTTCTAACCAACACATGCTTGTGAGAGAATGTTTTAGCACAGACCACAAAGCAATGAAACAGGGAACTAAATATAACAGACACTGGCATGGATGTCCCAGTATCAAAAGGCTGCCAAGTTTAGTGTGGGTACATTTGTTGCACTCTCTGTCCCAAGGAAAAGACAAGTCATGTACTTCAAGCACTGAGGAATACACTGAGGCTGGAGAACTTGGTTCCTTCAGCAATCAAACCCTTTCATAAACTTCTTCCAAGTGCAGCCTCTTGCACCACCTTCCCTCCTGGTGCATCACTTCAGAAGTAGAGCGATCCTTCCCAGCTCTCTAAACACACACAAATTTTGCAAGAGGCCCTTTTTATCTCCCTCCAAACAAACACCACTTCAGTACCAACAATCACTTTCCAGAGAGCACAGGACTTGACATGTTAAAGGAAACAATCCACAAGACAGTTTTGTGACAACACTGAACAACATCCAAGATCCAACCTCGGAAAAGAACCAAAAGAAATGCAAGATGCAGCGCCCAGGAAGCATTAACCCTTGTAAGAATACAGGGCATCAGAAGAGAGGCAAATGTACGTGCCATGAATGGTTTGGGGATTGTTGGCACTGCTGATGCCTGAAATCTGTTTCCTTCGAGGCAAACCAAGAGACCGGTGGGAGCAGAGGTGCAGAAACATCCATAAGCAATCCATTCACCGCAGCCCTCACATGAGCAAAGCTCCTGTTCAAACACATACCAAGCTCCTGAAATCACGCCCACCACCTCCTGTTTCCATCCCACTGCAGCCCGTGTTTATTTTTGCTGTCCCTCCTGCCACCTCTGCTCCCTGCAAAGGTACCACTGCCCTCCCTGGATTGCTCACATAGTTTGCGTATCGACCGAGAGCTGTTGCTGTAGCTACCAGCACAGGCTGAGCCCCAACTCCCAGCTGAAAAAAAGACACTAATTACTTGCTTGATTTCATCACTTTTAATCAAACGGCAGAAATCTTCTCCTGGATTGCGCTGCTGGGCAAGTTAATGAACTTTGAGCTACACAACTCGATTCTTTAACTCCATGACCTGGAGGGTAAGAGTTTTGAGTGATGAGCTTCCATTTCTCCTCCACTGACAATCCCCTCCAGCCCTCGACCACATGGATTAGTTAATTATTTTAATCTGAGAGAATACAGCACACCACAAACTTCATCTGTACCTGCGGGGGCCACACCTTTGACACTGACACTTAAACAGCCAGGAAAATCACCAAGAGGAGTTTTTGGGAGTAAGTAATTTGGTGCCGCTTCCCACAACTGAGGTATCAACACTAGAAGTGGATCCCTCGGGCTAAGCTCAGACATCCCTTTGCAACAGGAGGGCTGGGGAACATGTAAGCCAGCACGGAGCTTGGGCTAAAGCCATGTCCTCAGCTAAGCTCTTTAGCACTTCAGAGAATTCACCCATTCCACATTGCAGAGGGATGAACCGACTGACAGCACATTTTTCTCGGGGAATTTCCCGGCCATAAATGGAAGCAGCTGCTCCTTGTAGTGCTGGGGAGCAAGGATTCAATGCCTTAAATAAGCAGCCTGACAGCTCAGGAGGGGCAGCACACACATGATGGAGGAGAGTTCACCCAGTTGTGGAAGTCCTTGGTGAACATTATTTCAGTAGCTATTATCCTATTAATACACATCTATAACATGAGAGCAAGACAAATGTTAGTTGGGAAAACACTGTTCCATAAACCATTACTTTCCTCACCACCGCTTGCATTTACAAAATGTTTCATGATAAATTGGGTTCTGCCTTTTGGTATAATTCTGTAATCCAGTTTGCCTTCCAAGACCAAAGTATTTGATTCCATAAACACATAAATCTCAGGCCAGTTAATGTCAGTTAAATTCCTCACCCTGTCATGCAGTGCCTGATTTATGGTCCTGAAACACTGGAATTCAAACCTCTAAATCTTTTTTCTCTCTGATGGAAGTGTCTGCCCAAGTATCCTAATTTTTATTTACTACTGGCCTTTACAGCTTGTGACACTGGGCTGGCTCCATGTGCTGCTCTTCCTGCAAGCCTCCCCCATCCCAAAGGAGGGATGCAAGTAAAATAAGGAATTTATTTAGTAAATAAGGAATATTTGACATCTATCCCTGAAAAACGCAATTGCAGTTACGGTTTATAGAGACAAACATGAAAACCACGATCCTCCCCTTTTATTCCTGGGACCTGTTCAACCTCTTCACAACACACATTATTTCACATGCTGTCCATCTGGCTCCCTATGGAATGCTGCTCCTCAGGAAAGCCTCCTGGCATGCTGCTGGGGACTGGAGGATTGAAGGGTGATTGGAGTGTTTCTCTTGTGAAGAGGAGCTGATTATTTTATTTCACAGAAATGAGCTCCTGAGAGCTTTCCTTAATAGCACCAAGGTACCTGCAAGATGTCACAGTTAACTGAATTCTGCATTTTCAGTGAGGTCAAACACAACCGTGACCTCATCCATCTGATCAGATTAGCCAGAATGAGCCTTTATTCCAGCAAAACTAGTGGATGGGATGTCAGCTGGAGCAGGATGGAGAGCCTGCTAACCAGAACTCCTGCTGCCCATGCTTTCCATCAGGCTTCCTCTGCAGCAACACACGAGCAGATCCCTGGATAAAACCATGGAAGACTAAGCTGTTTTAAGATTGAAACTCCAGCCTGTAGAATTTATAAGCTATTGAAGAAAGCTCTGGTGGAGAATTGCACTGACTTGGTGGCCAGAGAACAGATGAATCACTGCTCTGGGTATCCCCATGCAGGGCTTTCTGCAGGTTGGAGCAGATTTCCTGCTCCCAAGACTTACCTGCATTCCACCACTGTTTGCTGCTACACAGACAAAAAATGCCAGGCAGTTCTTGGAAAGATGACTTGTGCTGCTTGTTTGTAATCAAGTGAAGCCCCTCCAAAGCAACACTGCTTATTAAATCAGGGTGCACGTGAACCACAACCTGAGGGGCTTCAGAACAGGCTGTTCAGCACAGTCCTTGTCCAGATAAATCATGCTGCCCACCCTGACTCAATTAAAAGAAAAAACAGAAAGGCGCTTCACTGGATTAAAAAAAAAAATTACATTTCCTATTCCATCTGGAGCAACACTGTAACTCCCCCTGTGTCAGTGCACAGATATGGAAGATATAAATTGAACTCTTTCCAAATCACTGAGGAATTCTTCTTTGATACAAAAATGAGCTCTGTTACCTTCCCAGCCTTCCTGTAAGCATGGCCCTCGATGGCTTCTGCTTTTAAATGTGTGAGTATTCCAACTTTCTGCCCTTTCTGGGCTGAAAAGTTGGCAGGGACAACTGTGCAAGGACATGCTAATATATGCCAAGGTTGGGTTTGATCCCTGAATGGGCCACTCACTTAAGAACTGATCCTTGTGGGTCCCTCACAACTCAGAATACTCAGTGACAAACTCAGCTGCTTCAAAGCCCACCTGCACACCCCACTGATTTCCACGGGCACTTTTCCTTCCAGAAGGAGAGGCCAGCCCTTGGCAAAATGAAAAGAAAAATAAGAGCAAGCTGCTGCAGACACAGACTGGAGCTTCTGGAAGCAGAACAGCTGGGCTGGCACTGCAGAGCTGAGCCTTCCCAGCTCACAATGTGCCACACAGCCTTTAAACCTAATGCTCCCTGCATGAATCTCACCCCTGCATTCATTCCAGGACTCAGGAACCCGGCACTTCAGTTTAAAAGGGAGCTAAGTTGGGAGAGGGACTTTACACACCCGAACTTCTGAACAGAATACTTCAAATTCCCCTGATTTTTAACTTGTAAACACCAGCAGAGCTCTCAATTCCTGCTTCAAATGGCGCTCCATGCTTTGTTTTCCTTAGCTTCTCTTGGTGCTTTTATTCAGCAGATAGGTGGCTTGAACCCAGGAAGGCTAATGAATGCCTGACACAGCAGGCAGTAAATCTACAGCCCAGCAGCTCATCCTAGCTTTATTGCTTTATTTTTTTTTAAATTGCTGATAATTACAATAATGCACATGGGCAGGGGTCCAAGACAGGAAGAATTATTGTCTGCAGGCAGATCTGGTGTGAGCTGATAATACCAGCCTGTGTTTGCTTTTGAATTTAAATGGCAGAAATCTCAGTAAAGCAGTCATTGGCTTGCTTTAACTTGCTGGAAGGGGTAGAGTTCTCATCTGCTTGTCCTTTATTGACTTTTGTGGCAGAGGATTCTGCACCAGCAGAGAACTGGGAGCCAAGGCAGGGGCTGCAGTAACCCGGGTGCAGTTTATATTTAGATGCCTCTGTTTATGGCTGACAGGCAGCTCTGAGCACTCGGAAGTTCAGTGACAATAATCCATGTACTTCCATATGTGCCGACAGCAATCCTAGGATTACAAAGACCTGCTGAAGCCTGAAGCATTCCTTCCTGCTCTGCACATTCCTCTGCCTTCATGGGAGCAAAGGGCAGATTTCCCAGTACGTGACGTGGAATTCCTGATTAGGAGGGCTCAGATTATTTCCCCCCTCCTCCTCTGGTTTATCAGCCTCCATAAACCTCGCCTACCTGAGTCACTGGGCACATAACCTGCGTGTCAGATGCTTGCCCTGGGAACTGACACATTCCTTAGGGAATGGCACACTGCAGGCAGTGCTGGTGCAGTGCTGATCACACCCAGTAAAGCCACGACTCAGCACTGCCTCAGCTTCCTGAGGTTGCTTGTGTAACAGGGTCGCCTTTGGCATCCTCTTTTGTATCCCCGGAGAGACAAAGTTCGTAACAACTCGGTTGAAACACTCCTGGAACAAAAGTCACGGTACCCAGAACTGTGTCCCTGAAAAAAAAGATTAATTGCTGGGCCTCGAGCTTTCAAAAGCACAGCTGGGGTGTAATGGCTGGGAGTGGGACAGTTTAACACAAACCCAGCCTAAAAGAAGGGCAAGAGAAGAGGAAAGCACAGTTATTACACCACTACTAATCCTCACACAGTGCACAGATGGGCCCAAATAGGTTTAATCACTCAGACCTCCTTCCACACGTCACAAGGACGTCAGGGACAATTTCCATGCTGTGCCAGACGGACACACTTGCAGCAACTTCCTTCCCTTTGCAACAGAACATGGCCATGGTGCTATTTAAAGTTCCCCTTTTCCAGCACCATCCTAAGTCCTGTCCCAGCACAGAGCCAGGTCTATTTATCACCGGGCTAAACCAAGGCACAAAGTCAAGTGACTTGCCTAAGGTCATCCAGCAGCAGGCTCAGCTCGGTTTAATCCTCAGCTCCTCCAATCTGTGTCATCACTGTCTCGCACAGCAAGACTAATTACTGCTTTCACGCATTAATTATTTGGGCATCTGAAGGGACCCAAGATGTGCTGTTAGCCAGTCAGCAAGTGAAATTCTACTGCAAAAGAGGCCATAGGGAAACCAGTGGTGAGATCCAACCCAAAAGCTATGGCTTAACAGGTTTCATACTTAGGGTAAAGTTCAACTCTTCTTTCAGGTCTAACTTTCATTCCTGAGCTGACTGACAGGACCCTTCACTGTTGATGGCACAGAGGCATCTCTGACAGCAGCACGTGTGGAGGAGTGCTGAGAGATGCTATTTTATAACTAATTTCTCCGTGGTTCAATAGCGAGTTCGTGCCATCTTACAGCACTTGAGCTGCAGCAGAGTTAGGGAATATAATCACTGTAGTTACCAGGATACTGATTCCATAATACACAGGAAAGTACTTTTAGAAAATCTTTCCTCACTTCAAAGCAATTTGTTCATGGCAAAAATAACTTCTGGACTAAAACTCATCACAACTCCCACACCCACTGGCTTTTGCAGCAGACAGAATTGGCTGAGAGGAGACCGAGAGAATAATTTATCAACATCAGGCAAGCGAAAAACAACCCCCTTACTACTGACTCCAAGTGATTTAGCACTTCAGGAGGGACAAAACCAAAACCCTCCATGAAAACAGCAGGCACATTTGTTGTAGAGATGCTGTGAAGCTGCACAGAACAGCCGCTGCAGGAACCTGTGGTTCCTCACCCTGCCCACGTGTCTGACCACTCCAGAGAGGGTGGCTGCACAGATTGTGTTTTCATCTGCCACACCACGAGCTGAAGAGCAAGCAGGAAACCCAAGGGTGTGTTTTAATAGAGAATTTTGAGTGGCAAGGGAAAATGCCTGGGACAAAAAAGCCAGATAAAGGAAGGATAACAAGCAGGAATGCAGTTTGCAATGCGGTCTGGGTTTGGTTCTGGTGTCCCTCCCTTTAGAGATGTTGTTCAGTATCACAGATCGGTTATTTACATGCATGGACTGCACTTGCTTGGGATCATAAATGATAAAATACATACTTGGGATTTCAAAGTCCTGCAGTTAGTCTGCACACAACTTCCCTCCAGCTCAGAAGAATGATTCAACACTTTTCGACAATCTAGTTATGACTCAAACAACTACTAAACCCCAGAACTTCCACCACCTCAACTGAAATTCCTCTTCAAGATCTACAAAAAGTACTACTGACTGTACTGAGGTCATGCTGGTTGCTTCCACCCCTAAATTCACAATCTTCTGGGAAAAAAAAAAAAAAACAAACCTCAAACCCAGCCCAAATTAACTGGTAATTCTGTCCTCCAAACAATTCAGATGGAACTTCAAATCTGGACAAGGAAACCATGAGGTTTTTAAGTCCTGGCTTTGCAAAGCATGTTAATGACCATCTTTTGAAAACAGGAAACCCACAGCTAAAAGACAGGGTTCCTTTCGTCCTTGTGCTGCTCCCTGGGCTCTGCCAAGAGGGTCCTGATCCAGACCAAAATTAACAAGTTACCAAAAACTGATGGAACAGCCTCACTGTTTTCTGTATAAAGACTAAGAATACCTTTAAACTTCTAAAAGTTTGGCCCAAAAGCACCCTATAAATGAAAACAGTCAGCAGTTAGTACCTGTTACCCACTGAGAGTGGGTAACTTAGATCTAGCTCTTAGTAAACCTATTTAGGAAATAATGGGAATTGGGATTTAAACCAAAACCATCTCCCCACGCACTTTCCCACACACCTCCTCCTGTTATTTATTCTGAGAATTGCTCATGGCTTGTTATGGAACATCTTTGCACAACTGCTCACATACAAAACAGAATCTTTTAAGAACCTTTAATCTATAGGGAGGCAGAAATCAGTGCTTTTAAAATACTCCTATACCGATACTATAAGTTTATTCAGCTACAGTAAACGGTATCTTTTTCCTTAAATAGAAAACTTCAACACAGTTTAGTTTCCACTCAGCTGCTCATTAGGAAAAGTTCCTACCACTTCTGGCTAAAAAAAAAATGCAAGCGAATTAACTTAGCGAAAACATCTCAAATTCTCACCGAAACAGTCTCTCGTTTTTGGGACTGCAGCTATTTCTGCTCCCAGCAAACAGCAGTAAAACTGGAGGAAGGCTGCCAGCTTCCTTCCACCACTGCTGGCAAACTGAGGGTGAGGGGGAAGCTCCCAAGCAAGGGCAGGATGAAGAATGCCAAGCACCACCTTGCTTAAGTAGGAAAGAGGCTGGAATGTGGGAAGATGGCTCGGAGCAACACTTCTTACTTCCAAGGGTCTGATGGCAAAAGCTTGACTTCTTTGTGTTTGAGCTTATCACCCACAGCCAGACACCTCAGAGAAAGGTCCTGGGACTATCAGCAGAATTCAGGCCCAAAACTCACAACTTATTTTCTCCTTCTAAAGCAGAGGATGAAAGGTGGACTCCCATCTATCACCTGGAAGTCCAACACTGGGACTGAGCAACCTGATACAGAAGAAATCAAATGACAAAGAGCCTTTCCAAGCACCCCCAAAGTTTTGGCAGCAGCAGAGCCACACAAAGTGAAGGACCTCAGTAATGACTTAATGGATTTCCATTTTTCCCCCTCTTTAAAAGCAATCCTGAGTAATTCAGCAGCATTTTCTTTCTGAAGCATTAATTTATCAGCTGGGGTTTAACAGTCACAGCACCACAGCACAGTTAGGCTTGAACACTGGAACTCTAACGGATGTATTAACCAGTTCCTTTAAGGGAAGTAACAGAGTTCTACTTGGAACAGCTGCTTAATGCTATTGGAAAATTAAATTTACACAACACACTCAAGCTGGCTGGGTTGAGATGCCCTTTACTGATGGCTGATCCAGAAAGTAAAAGAAGCCCGAGAGAAACGAGCCTAGAACCTCCAACATTTCACTGCAGAGCCTTTAACAGGCTTTGCATGGTGAACACCTGAATTCCTCATGCTGAATTTTATAGCTCTTCACTCTACTGAGCTGTGTCAGATTATGCATGGAAATAAAACAAAACGGGAGAGGTGATTTTTATCTTCGGGAAAAGGAGATTTTAACTTGTTAACAGTTTCTCCCAGGTTTCAGTGGGAAGAATGAACTCCGTGCACAATAATACCTGTTATTTTCTTGAGGTTTCCTTAAGCATTTTCTGGAAAATTTCACAGGAAGGGAGAGAATCCAGCACTTTTCTTTCTACTCACTTGAACTACAACTGACTATAAGGTAAGTGGAAGGGCTTACACACTGCAGCTGCATCTCCCTGATGGTCCATGGTCAGGAGCTCCACGAGTTTTAAGGAATGTGTCACTTCACCAAGGGCTCTGAAGCACAAAATCATCAGGTGCTGAAAGCTCTATTACCGAGATGGAAGCAAAAAGTGCCTGTTCTGCCACATGGAGGGAAATTGCTCTTGCAAAAAGAGTAGACAGAACAGTTTTAGACAATCTAGTTATGACTTAAAGAAATACTAAACCCTAAACTTCCATCACCTCAAAATGAAATTCCTCTGCAAGGCCTATGAAAGGTACAACTGTTTTTTAATTTTTTTTTAACCCTTTGCCCAGGCTGTCCATCACAGCAGCATTGTTTTTTGATAGAAAGACTGAGTATGCTCCAGCTGGAAGAACTGTAAAGAAAACCTTCCAGATGTGTTATTTCAAACACAAGGATTCCAAAGAGCCCTTTATTTTCCTGTTTGGAAAAGGCAATCAGGCAGGGAAGGAGGGGGACTAATTGTTTAACTCAGAGATGCTTTTTGGCCCACGCAGATGCTCCTGTCCAATGTGAGACACACTTGAACGAAGTGCAAATAAATGATCAGCCTTCCAAACAAATTCTGCTTTCACTAACCCTCCCAGCAGACATACAGCAATGGAAATGCTGACTTAACATGCAAATCCCATCACTGAGACAGTGGTTGGAGGGTAGATTGATCTGAGTATTGATGCAATCAGCCACTCACCATTTTCCTAGCCATGGGCTGGGTTGTTTCAACAGCGCTTTCCCAAAGTCAAAGGATGAAAATGTTGCATAAAGTTCTAACCCCAGGGACTGGTTTTATGTTTCACTGGTTGACTTCAGGCATGGCCCACTGAGGGGGTTTTTGAATTCAGGAGCAGGGCTGTGCACACAGCTGCAAATATTAACTCCAGCAGGACCTGGCAAAGCCCAGGTGTGGATCAGGTATGGAATCTATTCAGATGGCTCACATCATAACACATCAGCACGCCAGAAAGCTGCGTTGAAATCATAGCTCAGTGATGCAACAGCAGGAGACAGCCAGGAACATACCTCATCCTCACAGCCTTACTTTGGACACCTTACAGAAAAAATAAATCACTGAGAGCCCAAACAAGCTCCTCACTACACTGCACCTCAGTTATCCTGGAGGATGTCTCTCCCTGCCCAATTCCCAGGGAATTCCTGGGACCAGGACTACCTGGATTGTGTTATGCGGAGAGGAACATTCTAACAATATTGCCCTGAGAGTTTGTGTATCAGATTGTAGCACCTGTTTGAGGAGGAAAACAGGTCAGGCAAACAGCACCAAACAGATTCGTGGTTGTCAAGGCTCTGTGGCAACTCTGAAGCCTGGGCAGCAAAGAGAAACAGAGCAAATTCAGTTACGTAACTGCATCAGAGATTGTATTTTCATAATTATACCTGTCAATTAAGGGATGAGAATACTAAACCCGAGAGGCAGAAATAGTAAGAACAGTCTTCTACTCCGGGTTTTTCCCAAAGTTAAGTCACTACAGAAAGTATCCTAACAAAGCCAAGCACATGATTTTAAGTGGCAGAAGGAACCAACTACCCATTCAAACACAGGAGAGAAAAATGAAAGGAAGAAAGTGTCTGTAGACAAGAGGCCAAGAGTTTCCATATGCAAACTAAGCCCCAGTTTCATCGTTCTGTGATATGAGCATTTGAAATCTGGCTCGAGTTAAGAGATGTTCCTATCCTGATGCATTCCAACAGATTGTACCACTCCAGCATGCTCAGCCTGTCTGCATCTTTATTTTGTACTTTCCATGACATGTGGTGCATTTTGCAGCTTAATGACTATTTTAATCCTCTTCATCAGTGAAGAACGTCATCCTGTAGATAGAGACTGTGAGATGGATGCTGCTCAGAGATGGCTCTGAAGTGCCACTCCAAAGCACAGAAGTCATTCCACGGCAAATATTACAAAACAAAACAATCTCTGCTTTGCTCAATTCGGAGTATTTAAAGCTCAGTCCTCTGTTAAGGCCTGAGAAGCAGCTTAGGACAGCTCAGCAGCACCTGCTTAAAAAAATAAAAGAAGAACTCTAAGTGGCAAAGCATCTCAAAATCAACATGAAGGGAAGAGGTGCTCAAGGTTTACCTAAGATGGGTTTAATGTGCTGATGTTGTTGCCAGCTGTGGCTCAATGTTTGTCATGTCCTCAGTTATAAGATCAAAATCAATGTAAGAATCACAGCCTAATAAATAAAATAACAGAAAATTATGACTAATGCTATCAGCCACTTACATAATGGGAATAATGATTCAACTTTTTGCAAAAATCTTTAAAGACAGCGACGTGAAGCTCAAAAAGCCAAACTGAAACCAAGGACAGCAAAGCAAATGAAGTAAAGACATCTCTGCTTTTGCCTGGAGCAAAAGCCATGTAGGGTCTTGGAAAACAGCGCTCCTCACATCTCTGCTACAGCACAGATGAGGTTTGTGGGTGTCCCCAGGATATCCTTGCCTGGAGCCCCCAGTTCAGCTCTTTGCACCAGTACAGTGACAGTGGCCATTTCAGCCCAGCAGTGCTCCTGCAATCCACGAGCATCCCTCACAAAAGGACTACAACGCTGCATCCCGCTGGGGCCCCGCAGGGAGAGGGGGGCATTAACGTGCTGTAGGATGCTCTGGGCAAAGCCTCCCATTGGGTTATACTTTGAAAAGTATTCCCCTCATCACACTAATTCCCACGTGAAGCCACTTGCAAAAGCTTGTGCCGTATAACTGAGCGCAACAAATCCACCCAAACCTCAGAATTTCAGCCTCGGCTTCCAAATGCCTTTTGTCTGCGCTGCGGATTTTACATCTAAGCAAATCTGAAAGAAGATTTCCTGCCATTTAACAGGAGGAATCCAGCTCTTCTAGTTCATCTTCCTGGGATCCAGGATACCAAGTGAAGGGTGGGCAGGGAGAGAAGGCAAAAGGATGCCAAGGCAATCAGTTGGTTGATGTTAATTCACGTCTCCTAACCTGAAGATGCAAGGATTTCAAATGAAGGATTAATTAAAAGCACTGTGCATAAAACAGAGCACTGTGGATTCAAATGTAGGTAATAGATTTCAGCTCCTGGGATTAGCAAGCTGTTATTCACAAACTCCAATATACCTTGTACATCCATACCATGAAAACATTAATAAAAACAAGTGTATAAGTATGCAGTCAGAAGGAGAAGGACCAAAGTGAGGGACAAGCTGTGATCCAGCTCTCCAAGCCAGCTGTGGATAACAGGGATGCAGCAGTGCAAACCCTCCCACTGCATCCAGCCTGTGCTCTGTCAGGCCATTCATCTCTGCCTCTGGGATTGGGAAATTGCTTCCGAGAAAGCGGCTGTGCCCTAAACACAACATCCACAAACTGCCTGGCTTTGTTGCAGGGCAAGTATTGATGCAATTTGAACAAGACAGCATTTATCAGGAGTGACAGGGGCAGGAGCACGTTTTACCCTGTTTTTAAACCCTCCAGTGAGTCTCCTGTTGCAACACAGTGCTCTGTCCCAAGCCTAAACTCACACACCCACAGGAGCACCATAACTTCACTCCCTGACCCGGCTGAGAACTCCCTTGGCCTTTCCTGGAGTCTGGCTCTTACCCAGGTAAGCCACAGCATCGTGTCCACTCATGTCCAGAGGCTGAGCTCTAATACACCAATTCCCTGCAAACACAAAATCCCAACTTTTCTGGCCGGCTAACAAGGGAAAAACCTCCTCCTCCGCTGCCTGACTTTTCCAGCACTGAAGCTCCATTTAAAGCAGTTACTGAAACTCTGCAACTCCAACTACTCAGAGGCACCTAACTCTTTCATATAGCCTGGGTGGGAGCTGCAAGCATCCTGCTCCGTTCAGGGGTAATAAATAACCTCTACCCACAACAGCGTTGCACCCTCGACAGCTTCTTCTTCCTGGCAGGCAGCACATCTGAGTCCACACCCGAGCACTGCCCTACTTCAGAACTCCTCCCTGCCCCAGTCTGCTGACAGGGGCTCTGTGCTCTGCTTTGACACCATTTCATTCTCGGAGTTTGTGATCCAGCGCTGTAACACGACACAACCATCACGTTCCATTTCTTCAGCGAGGGCTTTGATAAATTATGCAGGGGAAGCCTCACGTCCCAATGCCCAATACGCTCCCTGGGAACCCCAACCACAGGTTTGAACCAACATTTTGCAGTTAATCTTTTGAGGGAAATACTTAGCAGATTAAAGCAAATCTGCCCATCTCTATTTCAGGCCACAATTATGACGACCAGCATAAGAAGTCAACCAGGGCTTGGTATTAGTGAATTACCCTAATTCAGGCAGATTCCTCCAGGACAAGTTTTGGCAAGTTATTAGTCCCGATATGAATGGGAGAAGATTAAACCCTGATAAAAAACCCTACTAAACTTAGACCTGGCAATGTGTCATGCCAAATCCAAAACCATACAGAGAATTTGGTGATTAAAGGCTTTATGCTGGAGGGTACCATACGTGTAAGCAGAGAGCAGCTTCTGTTGTGAATATGGAATCCGAATCCACTTGGAATCTAACAGGAGTGCATAATATTTATTACAACAGATGGCATTGCTCAGATTTTTCTTTTTGTTGCTGTCATTTCACACTAGGCAATGACATCATAACTAGTGGGATTCATCAACCCAAAATCCAAAAGGAAAGGGACAAAGCTTTTGGCAGGAAGCTGGAGCTAAAAATAATGTAAGAGCCCTGAAAGAAAAGCCCAAAGATTAAAAATGCAAATGTTTGGCTTTTGATTTAAGCATCTCAGTGCTGAAATTAGCATAGGGTAACTCCTGGAAAATACCAAGTAGTTTGCTAAACCTCTGTTTCTTCTCTGCAACATCATCACTGTCAGATGATTTTTGAGGTCTCCTCACTGGCTGCTTTTAGAGTTTTGAGGTGGCAGGTTAAAGAACCCAAGCACAACATTTGCATGAGAAAACGCAAGCCCCTGTCGCAGTAGAGAGTTAAGAGAATAATAAAACTCTCTCTAATGGAAGAACCAAAGAAACCCAACGCCTGACCACACCTCAGACATCTGAAAATACATCCTAAGCAGAAAAAGCTATTGAAGAGAAAGAGACCTGAATGAGTAAGGGAACTTTCAAGGTTAAACACTGCTTTTATTTAAACATGAAGCCATCAGTAAGGAGATGATAATTAGTTACTCTTAAATGGAAACTTTGCTGAGTATCAACCCGCAGACACAGCCAAGTGGGAGCCCAGCCCCATGTGCATGCCTGCCTGTCCCTGTCCTTGACCCGGATCAGAATACACTTTGCTCCGCTGTAATTTTGTTAGAGAGAAGCTTACTGTATGAAATTACTTAAATGCATCCCTGTCACGGAGCCAGAGCCCGGGATCCAGTGCTGAGGCATGTTTATCATCCCTGCCCTTCTGCACGACACCACGGATCCGTCACTGCCAAGAGGGAACCACAACACCCCCACGGATGACCCATCTCACAGTCAGGAAGGAAGGGCAGCTCCCACCTCCTGTGCCTTTTGCGCAGGTTTTTTGGGCTGTATCTCAGTTTTGCTGGCAATCTTAATGCCCTTCATACCTAGTGGCTTGAAAAACTTGAGCTCAAAATCATAATTTCATAATGATTTTCCCTTAATCTTGAAGCTCAGCAAAGCAATGGAAGTCCAACTATTATTGATTGGTCTCCTCCATAAGCTTCTCTGAAGCTCTCACACCACATGGAACCACAACTTCAGGCCCTGCTTCATCACTGGAGGGCTTGTCCAGCCACAGCAACCTGCCACCCCACTCACCTGCGTAGGAAATCCCGCACCTGAAATAACTGGTGAAACTTTCAAAGGTGCCAGAGGAATCTCCCTTTTAGAAAAGCAGCTGCAAAGATCAGACTCAACTCTGTAGGCAGACACTGACCTGCAGGTTGAGAGAATTCCCCCAACCCACTGCTCACAACGCACAGCCCAATATAGTCATGATGAGAAGAAAAATCAGCAGGGAAAAAATCAGCTCAAGTGAAGGCACTGCCAGCACACCAACATCATCCTCACACACCACTGGGCCAACTCTGGCCAGCAGACATCAAGCCTTGATCTCTAAATCAGAAGAATACATGTATATATTCAGGAACCAGGTCTGGTTTTCTGGGCCATGCCTCATCCATCAGTGCTCTCCCCTGGAAACACAGACCCAAACCGTGATTTGACTTCCCACAGTCACCAGTGAAAATGGAAAGTGAAATAAAACACCAAATGCAACATTTCACTGTGCACAGTGGCCAAAAGTGATAAGGAGGCCACCAAAGACTCAAATCAAAATGAAGGTCTGCAATGTATAAATCTGTACAAGCAGGAAACACAACAACAAAAAGGTGAAACAATTCAATACACATATGGGATGATCTTTCAAGAATAAGGAACACATTCTTTTCCCCAGTGGCTGCAGACAAACCATCCCTGTAATACTTCCAAATGAAGAGCAGTAAGCAGCTTAGCCACGTGTCCTCCTGGTCAGGTGGACCCCTCATTACATAAAGGTTGTGCTCCAGAAAGATTAGTTTAACACCACTTGATGTTTTGATCATTCATCTACAGCTGAAATTTAAAACTACAAATGCACGTAAAGATGAAATTTTGCATTTTAAACATCAACCCAGACTGTGGGGCAAGGACGGGAACTTATGGACATTTAAAAGCCAGGCTGGAAGTGGATTTGACCTTGCCTTCTTTGGTACGTGGGTTTCCCACGTTCTCACATGAGGTAGTGAATTAGAGAACACGCAGGCAGAAACATATATTTAACTCCAACTGAGAAGGCAGATGGGGGTGAAGGTAGTAAACCCAGTGCTGAGCAAGTTAAAAAAATCAAGAAGTGTTATCCACAAGCCATATCTCCATGTGAAATGTGTGCGTGCCTATATGTCTACATTTATCTATCTTCCTGCTTACAGCTGCAGGAATTCTTAAATTAAAAGTCATATCTAATGTTAAAAAATTACTCTTAAAAAATAAAAAACCAACCAAATTATTTCTCCCAAAATGCACTTTTCCTTGTGCACTCCTCAAGGAGTGAATGTCCACTTCTTTTACTCACTCCACACCACCCAACCTGAAGCACCACAATTCACCATGCTAATGTTACTTTGACCCGGCTGTAATTGATGAGGAGCCATCAGCCCTCTCAAACCAGAAGGAAAAAACTAAGCAATTTTGGTTAATCCAGCATAAAGAGAAACCTGACAATTTACTCCATGCTTTGCTCCTTCTTACTGTTTCATAACTCACACTAGTAAGCACACAATAAACAAATATATATATATATGGAAAAGTTACTTTGAGACTTTGCACAGTGTTGTTTCCACTTCCCATAAACCTGAGACTTACTGGCAACTACAGCAAAAAGCTGCAAATATCAGAATGGAAATGAAAAAATTAGTACAGTTAATGTGGAGTCACAGAGCCCAAAGAACTCCATTTAAGATAAGCAGCAGGAAAAACCTTTGGTAGGAAATGCCATTTGCCTGTGATAAACTCACTGCAGGTAGAGAAAGCAGAACAAGTCCATTGTGGGTGCAAACAACACTTCTGGGGGGGGGGAAAGGGAGAAATGTTCCAAGTTCAAGTACAGTTCTGAATTAGGAGCCTCCCCAGAAGGGTTTCTAGGCCATTGTATTAAAAGCGTTCCAATTAAGAGTCAGCATCATCATAAATTAACCCCGTTTCAGAGGGGCTGACTGTCTGAACTAAAAATCAATGGCATCAAGTTTTACTGCACAGGAGGAGCTCCAGTGCAAGAGTCTGAGGGATTAAGGCAATTTAGGAAGCCCGAGGAGTTAAGAAGCCTGAAATGCCCAAGTGGAGAAACATAGGGAAAGGCTCTGTGTTCTAACAAGGAAAGGCTGGGGATGGTGCATTTCTCTCCTACTTCCAGCTGAGGAACCAAGCTGTGGTTTCAGTACATGTGTAAAAGCAGATGCTGCAGTCAAAGTGACTTACGATTCCAGGATTGAGTCCACACGCCCCCAAAAGACACACAAATGGGGAAAAGCAGGAGTTTCACAAGCCACATCCAGAGAGAAGCACGACTGGCACAGAGCACATGGAGGGTGCATGAATCCTTGCCTGCACTCCCAGGGCCAGAGGAGCTCAGTGTGCAATCATAACCCAGCTAAAGACACCTACAGAGGCAAGCTTTGAATAACCCATGTGACGCAACAACCACAGTAACAAAAAAGTCATTCAACCCCGATAGAGACATTAATGCCTAAATGAGAGAGGTGGTAATGATTTCACAGGTGAACCAAGAAGAGCTGGAGGCCCCCTCCAAAGGGCAGAGCTTACCTGCCTGGGGCATCCTACAACACAGCAGAAATCTCAGAGCCTCTCTGCAGCAGCAGATTTGCTTTATTTCCACATCTCTGCCTCAGAGAAGCTTTTGTTGGGGCTCAAAAGAGCCTCTGCATATAATCATCTTCACAGGAAAGCGTATTTCCTAAGTGAAGTTTTGGGAGCTGAGAGCAAACTGAAGGCCATGGGCTCAAGCTTGGAATTTTCCCGAGCTGTTTCAGCTCAGGACTCGAGCACCAAGTGGAAATTTCCCTAGGTGGAGTTCTTTGTTCGATGCAGCAGGCAATTAGACGTCCCCAAGGTCTGCAGAAATGGCACAAGGCTGATATTTTTGTCAGGGAGAATTTCAGCAATACCAGACAAAAATAATAACTTGAAATTCTGCTGCAAAGCACACCCTTGTTTTTGTCTCACCCCAAACCGTGATGATTTCAAACAGGCAGGTAGCAGATGAAAGCATTCAGAACAGGTTGGGAAAAAGACCAAACGTGATTAAAAAAAGCAATATCGAGTCTGCATTGCTTCAGATTTGATTACACAAAAAGGTCAAGTGATAAAAAAGAAACTTTGCATCTCTAAAGGCCTGGAGGGCACAGCAGAAGCAGTTTATCATTGCAATACAGATCAAATTAGCATAGATTTGTTTTCTTTCTCCAGTTGGCATCAGTGTCCTATTTGAGGTTCTTGGGGACTTCACAAGCAAAACGAGCAAAATTCAGACACCTACTGAAGTACAACATTAATTGCTGGGATCCAATGTTTCTCTAAGCTCTTCTATTCCAATTAATTTGGAAGAGAGACTGTCAGAGGTTATCTGCCATCCACACACGAGGATCTTGACAAGGAGACTGACTGTCACCAGGAACAGCCCTTGGGAACGCCCTTTTCAAGGCTTCAGATACCAGCTATTTAAAAGGCAAAAAACCCCCAAACTGCCACTCCCCTCGCTCCGTGCAGGACAGAAAGAAAAACAAATTGTAGTCGGTAAGAAGATTAGGGGGTGTTCCAGGGACAGAGAACTAGGATAATCAAGAGACAGAAAATCTACCTAATGGGCCCGTGCCAATCCAACTGAACTCATAACTGCAGACATTGCTACATGCTCTCCTTAACTTTCAAAAACATCAGCTCCATTATTGAAAAAGAAATCAATTTCTAGCATATTTTTAGCACATTATCTGACAAAACTCAGCAAGGAAAACCCAAGAACAGTAACTATTTTGCTTCCTAAGCTCTGCATTGAGAGATATCCCTGAGAAAACCTGGCAGCAATAAAGCCTGGAGAGCTGCAGTCCCCCACCAGTAAGACAATGGGAGAGGACGCAGCAAAAATAAGGATTTAAATGCCACAGTTGACATTTTGCGCCAGTAGATGAAGGTGGATGACGTGCCTTCCGAGGATGCAAATTGCACTGCAGGAATGGTTTCGTTTTAATCCTTTTCCCAAAAGGTCAATGCCCCCCGTTCTGCAGGGCTGGGGGAGGCCGAGGCGAGACACTGCTGCTCTCGCTCTGTGCCAAACCCTGGCACTGCCAAACCCTGGGATCTGCTCCATCCCACAGGCACCAGGGCTTTGGAATAAACAACAATATGTTTTCTAAACTGGTATCTCGCAGCACATGCCCATAAGCAGGAGATTCCAGAGGGATGTGCAGGGCAGCCGAATTTGTCTCGGATGGAGGGAAGGAAGTGACTTACAGCTGGAAGAGTTCCCAAACAGGTGGAAGGGACTAGATGTGACACCAGCAGCCAGGACAGTGCCCACCACCAAGGCAATGCCAAGGAACCCGATCTGGGATGAGCTCCCCAGCCTGGAAAGAAGCTCCACCACCCTTCCTGCCAGGGAACCTCAGCACAAGTTCCTCCACCAAGTTATCACCCCCTTCCCTTGATTTACAGGAATCCAACACAAGGATTGGCACAAAGTAGGAGGAATACTATTCCCCAACAGCAACCAAACCAGCAAAAATCATGGACCAGCCCAATACACAGCAAGTATTAAAAATATCCAAATGCAGCGTAGTGCCTATCAGGACTCTTCACATTGCACCAAGGTGCATGTTCTGCTCAGCCAAGCTTGCCCAAATTTACTGTAAACTCACAGATCAAACCATCCACAGGTAGCCACAAGCCTGCTCTTCATCCCTCCCGAAATAACCCAGAACCCACACAAGACGGATGCAGCTGTTTCGCATTTCCAAACAACACTCGGGCGTAATTATTAAACTCTATTTATCTGCCGTGTCTGGAGCTCAGCACGTACTTTGCTCCTTGTTTTGATGCTTCCTTCTAATATACAGGTCACACCGTCAAATTTTTAAAATAACAAGATTTTCCCCCTACTCATCTCGTATTTGGAGCGCTGGGTTACCCCAAGCTTTTGGTTTTTAGGGACAAAGCTGGAATTTCCCACCTTGCCATTACTTTCATGTACACCAATGTTGTATATATTTCGTATATAAAGAAGTAATATATATTCATATGCATGTTCACGTATATATATATGGAGAGAGAGAGAGATAAGAGTGTAAGCCCATTCCATGTGAAATGCACACCCTTCAGCCTGCGCTGAAGCATCTCCTCCCAAAGCCAAGGTAGCAGTTCCAACCCCAAGATTTATTCGAGATCCACCAGCGAACAAATGGATTCGTTTAACCGAAGCTTCTCCCTCCGACGCCGCCTTTTAACGCTCCTCCAGACCCATCCGAAGCGTGCCAAGAATGCCGAGGTCTCTCCCCAAAAACCACCCGGCCGTGAGCATCCCGGTGAGACGGCGCTGCCGGCCAGGTGGGCGGCCTGAGGGACATGGGGCAAACCCCGACCCTCCGCCTCACGGGGGTTCCGCAACGGGCGAGACGCCCCGAACCCCGCTCATCCCCCGCCGCCGCTACCGCCCCGCGCCCCCCCGGAGGAAGCGCCCAGCACCCCGCACGCACCTCGATATATCCTGCGAGCGCGGCCGTGGGCCCAAGCAGCGCCAGCAGCAGCACCAGCGTGGAACCCATCGCCACCGCCATCACCCGCCGCCGCCCCAGCGCGACTGCGGCCGCTGCGCCCCCGCCGTGCCCGCCGCGCCCCGCCCCGCCCCGGGCGCTGAGTGACGGCAGCGCCGGCCAGTCGCAGCGCGGAGGAGTGGGAAAGCCCCGCCCACCAGCGGAAAAGGGCGTTGCTTGGTCACGCCCCCGCGCGTGCGACAGCCAATGGGAGAGCGCGCTGGGCGGGCAGGCGGGGGCGCCCCC
>VWZG01010820.1:70814-87780 GCA_013396735.1 Grallaria varia
GGCGGCGGCGCTGAGGGCGCTGTGAGGGGAGCTCGGGGAGGGGACACGGCGGGGCTGCGGCCGCGGCTCTGGCACCGCCGGCACCTCTCCGGCGGCACCGCAGGAATCAACCCCGGCAGGCCGCGGGGCTCTACGGACCAAACTGCGGTGAGCGAGGGGGGTCTGGGGGAAGAAAAGCCAAGCGAGGCGTTTTCTTCATCTGGAGAGAAAACAAGGTGGTTTCCCCACTCAAAACGTATCTCTGCATCCACCCCTTGTTCCTTAAAGCCTTTGATCCACGGTGTGAGTAGCAAGTTCCAAGGCCTTCTTACTTCACAATAAAAACACGTACTTTTATATATATATATATATAATTTTTTTAAAATAATCAATTGCTTGATCCTGCTGCCAGCACCGGGTCCTGCCTGGTAGAGAAGACACCACACGTCCTACCAACCTCGGTAAACACAACAGAGCATAAACTTTATTAAACAACAGGCACGTATTTAGTTAAATAGCTCATTAAACACCATCTCCAGTTTGTGCAGCCGAGGGTGTGAAATGGCCCTGCCTTTCCCTTCAACCAGAGCAAGGCGCTGGTTCCTTCCAATACAGAAGTCCTGCCACTTGCTGGTGCCTCTGTTTAAGGACACATTTCTGGCTTAAAAACCAAGTTCTTTGGTGCTAATTTGCATTGAGGCTATTTTAACTTCACCACGTTGCTTATGAACAGAATTTTTAAGATAATCAAGCCCTTCAGGAGCAAAGCAGAACTACCAACAGCAGCTGCTCCTACCCCAGGCCTTCCACACCAGTGCAGAACATTTTTTAGCCCCTTTTTAGTGCTTTATTTAGTTTTCCCAATGGAAATGTACATCAATCAGTTCAAGGATGACAAATATCTCCTTGAAGAGGCAACCACTAAAGACCCCACTGGTTTGAAGAATGTGACACCTTTAAAAATCTGATGTAAACTAATACATTTCTTTTTAAGTGGTAATAAAAGCAGTATCATGGAATCACAGATTGGTTTGGGTTGGAAAAGCTCATCTTGTTCCACCTCCTGATAAGGGCAGGGACACCTTCCAGCAGACCAAGATAGAATCCATAGATTCTATAGACTTGCATTCATTTTTGTATGAATATATGTGAGGTTCTTACACAGGATGGAAAAAGACCTTAGTACAAAATGTGAGTTACAGAACATTTCCATGTTCTTCAGTGTCTCTTTACAAGTGTTATTTTTTGAAATAGGAATATTGCTGAAATGTTGCAGATGGAGTAGATCTATGATAGATCAATAAACAGCCCAGTCTTAATTAAAAGAGCTGACCAGCCCACTGGTCACTTATTATAGTCTCTTCCTCACACTATTTTAAACCCCTTAAATCTCTTTTACTGCAGTCCTCTGACATATGTAATTTCCTTTTCCACTTGGCCAAATTCAGTTGAAAATGAAGTAACAAGTTGTTTTTGAAAACTGACACATTTTGATGTGAATATTTTATTGTGCAAAATAAATGCATAAGTAAATAATGAAACATTCTGAGTCAGGCTTTTCCCTTGTTTTAGAAAAGGAGGGGTTTTTCTTCTTCCTCGGGCCAAGTTCCTTATAAATCTCTGGATAGGGGCTTTCATTAGAGATTGAATTTATATAGTATTTAAAGTGCTATATAAATGAATATACTTTTAATATTTACATAGTGCTTGGTGAGTATTAATTCACGTTCCTAACCCCTCCTGAGACAGCCCTGATTCCAAGTGTTTCCAGGGCCCTCAGTGCCATTTCCCAGGACATCTCTGCGAAGGGAGCCCTGAGAATCTCAACCTCACCTTTGGCTGCTACTGTTTATTCTGTAAGAACTGTTTCTAGTGAACATCTCTGCCCATTAGCATTTGCAAGACCACAACTGTGTAAACAGAAAGGGCATATTTATGATTGCAAAAATGTGCTCTGAGAGGGTAATGTTAAACTCCAGATAAAGGGAGCAAACAGAAGTCCTCAAGGAATGTATCTGGTACCATTAAAGCCTCTGGGAGCAGCAACCTCAGCAAACTGGTGAGATCCTGCCAGTACCTGGAGAATGAGTTCAGAGAAGGAAGAAAGTCTTCAAATACTCTCCCCCTTCTCCTAAATTCCACCAAAAAATATCATAAAACTAACCAGAAAATTGTAATGTTCAATAGTTCTTTTAATTAAAAATCTTCACTGAAGATTTAAATGGAGGGTCCTATCTCTTGTATTAACTCTGTGTACCAGGTATGTGCAAGGTAGAGCTTGCAGAGTTCAGCCAGTCTGGGTTTTAGGAGCTAGTGAATGCAAACTGAAGGTAGAAGACTACTACAGCATGTGTGGGATTGAGTGAAGAGCTCCTTATTACTTATTACTGGAGTTTTACAATCATACTCCAATATTATGACTGCTGGACACAATTCAGCACTGTAAGAAATACTAAACAGTGCTTCTAGAAAAAATACAGTGCACAACTTGCACAAAGGATACACAATTAACTGCCCCAGCTCCTGGACAGGACCTCTGCCTGTCACCAGGGCTGGGTGAGGGACAGAAAGCAGTGCAAGACTTATTAGCCAAGTAAAACGTGGTCAACATCCAGCCATATAAGTGCCTGTGGGAAATAATACTTCTCCATACCCCTAAATAACATCAGAAGGTTGCCAACCCACTCTGGAATTGGACATCTAGATTTGGCTGCAACATTTCTGTGTGGAAGTCCAGGGTTCCTGCAGTTTTGCAGCTCAGCCTCCCATCTGTGACTCAAAGGACAACACGCTGAGGACAAGATGTAGGAAGTTCAGCAGCAGTGAGATGGAGGAAACTGCAGGAGAAATTGGCTGTAAGGCACAGAGAGAGGAGGAAGAGGTTCCACAGAAAGAGGGTAACAAAAAATGCAGAGAGCTTCTAGGCCGTGAGAGAGAACACAAGGCAGACAGGGGATTAAAAAGAGAAAGGTGATTTCCATGGGAATACAGTGAAGGGTAGGAAAGTGAAAGGCTGGAGAATAAACAAGAACAGATGCATTGCAAGTGGAGTCATACTGTAGGAGCAGGGACAAGGGAGTAATTGCAGGCATGAGGAAAAGCAGCACAGGAATCTCTGAAAAGGAAGTGACACAGTAAATTGTGGTAGACAACAAGCCTTTCTGCTCAAAAACATCTTCAGAGAGGCTTGGCAGGGAAGGGACAAAATCTACCCTTCATTGTACCTATGAACCCTTAACTCCATGGCCATTTTCCCACTGAAACAGTGCCATCAATCTGGCTTCCACGCAGGTAGGCTATGTTTCAATTGGGCAGGTCTGAAGAGCAGTTTGTGCTGTGTTCATCTCTAACAGCACAGTCCTTGCCTACAGCATGTAACACACTGCTAAGGAAACAATCCTGGCATTAATCCTCGCTCTCCTGGAACTGCAAACTTCCAAATAACCCTTCTGTTAGGTCTGGAGATGTTGCTGCTTTGCTGAGGCACCAGCACAGGGAAAAGGTGGCATTGCATTGGAAAATGAAAAACACATCAATCCAGGATGCTTACGGCCAGCACAATGAGAACATGGCTGCCAAAGGAAGCTGCTGCTTCTTCAATGCTCTGCACGTGAATCTCAGCGTCCAAAAATCTGCCAAAGTCTATGACCTCCCCTCGTTCCTAGATGGAGGGCAAAACCAGCAATTGTGGTGAATTTAATTCTGAAGACTACAAAGACTGCAAAAGCAGTGTCTGAGAGACACAAGGAATCCATTTTGGAATAGAACTGCACATCTGGAGGATTCACTATCCAGGAAATGAAATTACCTCTGATATATAATTCAATAGAGTAATGAGCCCACACTCAGACTGAGGATCCCAAATGCAGAAACAGTAGAGCCTAACCACCTTTTTAGCTAATACACAAACTGGGAATTTATGCTGCGCATTTTCTCTCTCCAGATGGATCCGAGGCTTTGGGCACTGGCAGGATCTCAAGGCAGAGCAAAGCCTGATGCTTCTGCAAGGAGCAGAACACAAACACTGACCCGAACACAGGGAACTCAAAAAACTGAGGGTCTGAGGGTCTACAAACAAAGGCACACATAAGACACTGTGGGGAGAAAAGGAGGAGAGGCTGCATTGCAGAAAATATTTCGTAAATTCTCACCCTCTCATATTTTAATATCTTCCTGTCTTCTTTATCTCTTCTAGTCCACCTGCAAAGACTGAAGTGACATTTAATCTGTGAAGATGGCAGGTCAATGGTTCTTGTATCAAGGTAACCAAACCACTCCAGCTTAACTAAGCTGAGCACCACAGTTGTGGTAGAGAAGCTATCTGAAAGGTTAAAGAGAAAAAACCCCACACAACTCAAAAGAATCCACCACCAACTGAGCATATTTTCCACAGATATTAGCTCATTATGGTGCTGAGATTCTTCCTGTTGTCCTTGGATATTTCTCCCCTCTCCCCTCATCTGCTTGCCTGTCTCAGTCTCATTTCAGCAGTGTGAAAGGTTGTTCATTTTATAGAGGTCTTCTATGAAAGATGAAAATTCAAATATGTTATAATTAGCTGCAGTTCCACATAAGTCAGTATTATTGCAGCTTTTATATTAGATCTTAATTTGTCACACAAATGTCTGTGTCAAATATTACAGCAGAATGATTAAGGACATCAGACATAATGGAAGGATTAAGCATTGATGCAGGAGAGTTGCTTGAGAGGAACAATTTTAACTTCTTTTCACTCATAATTTATTTTTGTCCTCTACTGTAAAAGAAACCTGAAATTGAAAATAAAAATGGCTTGTGTTACTGGCAAGCAAAAGAAGAGATCTGATTCATGATTGAACTCTTCATTCAGTATTCATTGGTAGATTAAAAGCCAAATCATCTTAACAAATGGCGCAGCAATGAACAACATGGAATATAAAAACCTCAGGACTTGTCCTGCTGAATAAACGTGGAATCATTTGCAGCAGCTTTGAAGAGAAGTGCAATTCAACAGCAAAAAAATCTCCCCCTCCCTCTTCAATCAGCTCTGATTCAGTGCCTGTTCCATCAGGCACTGTGGAATAACCTGTGCTAACAAGCTCCTTCATGGCACACCAAAGTCACCTTTTTCTTTGGCCCCATCACTTGTTTGAGCAGTTACTGAGTTTGCAGCCAACAGGGTGTGTGAGGAAGGAACTGATGACACAGGAACAGGCAACAAGGGATTTAAAATGTCTCAGAGACACATCATGCCTGATAATGCAAATTACTGGGAACTGTAGTTTTCCACCAGCTGCATAATACCTTTAAGAGCTTATTTTTCTGGTGCGCTTAGAAGCAAAGTAACTCCAAAAATCCCCTTTTAGTCCCTTTGACTTGGTATCAGCACAGAAAGCTGCAGTTTGCATCATCCTAATTAAACAAATATTAAGACATTTCCTGTTACAATCACCATCAGGAGCTCCATAGCTCCCAACCAACCAGTCATCCTTCTTATTTCAACACAAGAATATTTACTTTAGGTGCTGGAAATGCACACCCTGGAGGCACAGGAGTTATGCAGGGACCTGCAGCTTGGTTTTGTCACCAGACCTGACTTTGGGTAGGAGCTTGTCTAATCAGCAGCCTGGTCTTCAACTGAGAGTTAGGGGTGGAAAAAAAATAAAATAAAAATCAATGGGATACTGGAATTCACAATCATAGGAATTCACATCTGTAAACTCACTCTACAAGTGTTTTATTTCAATGCCCCAAACATAGACGGGGCCCTCCAGCACCATTGATTTATAAACTCATTCAAGAGAGAGGCTTCATGTTGTGCTCCAGGGTTTTTATAACCTTTGAAGCAGAGTTTTTTGGAGGGGCCACATGAAAATGAGACGCAGCAGTGCTTTGGCAGCCTTTAAACTCCTACAGCAGCAAGAAGGTGGGATATGGGTTCTCTTGGTAATAAGAAATAGAGAAATGCATGTACTTGAAGTCAGTGTCAGCTGAGTAAAGGCAAAGAGCTGGCCACAGCTGAAAGGAACAGGGCCATGTGAGGAGAAGATGAATCCCAGTGTCTGCAAGGGAAGGAGTGGGCTGCCTATGACTTCCACCCCCAACCCACCCCTCACTTCTGCTGAATCACATTTTCTCAGAAGATGAGTCAGCTCCTGAGAGATCATTAAAAAAATAAAAATCCCCGCCCTGTAACTTTCTAAGAGTCTTTTCCCATGTCTTGCAAAGAGCCGAACTGGAAGTTGCTTCTTTTATTTTATAACTTTATTTCCCTGTGATTTTCCCCTCACACACAGGAAGGGTGTGCTCTCCCCTGCCAGATCACCAAGCCTTGAAGATCCCTTTTCCCCCCAACATTAAAGACATTTAGCCCCACAGTAATGAAAACCACCATTCTGCGGGAGAGCTCCACGCTGATATCAGCATATTCAGCGTTTTCTGAAGCAAATTACAAGGATTCCTCCAAGTCTAGGCTTTTCCTTGTCCCAGTCACTTGGTGGACTCCCCAAGGCCTCCACCGAGATAGAGCTCATTGGCTAAGTTATATAAAAGGAGTCTTAAGTAGAGCACTCTATAGAGGTTTGAGCTTTCCCTTTAAAATGCAAATGGCTGGCAGTTAATTCCCTTTTGGGATTTAAGAGCTGAATTTAAAATGGGAAATGATGATACAAAAATATGCTTCAGAAAGCATTGCAGTGTGAGTAATGAAACCTTCACCACGTGAATGCAGACCCTTGGGGTCAGCAGACATCTTCATTTATCTGCATTTTAATAGTTTCCCTCAAAACTGCTTTTGGCTAAATTTTTCCTCAACATATTACCTGGTGCAGTCTCAGTGGACTACAAAGACGGCAAAATGTGACCACATTTTCTGATTTTTAAAACCTCATAGATCAGCACATTTAAATACATCAATATTCCATCAGGTATGACAAATATCTCCCTCTTTTCTCTTCAAAAGTCTAATGAGACCTTTTCCATACTTCCTGAAAATACAGCTGAACCACAGACCCATTTGCCAGCTCCTTTTTTTGACTGGGAAGGCTAAAAAGCAGTCCAAAAAAAGTGTCTGCTTAGCAAGGATGTTAAATCAATATTCACTTACCAACTGCAAAAGGAATGTCTTCCATCTCCCTTCTTCATAATTACCAATTACTTCTAATGTGGGGGTGGGGGGAATAAGCACGTATAATTATGTCCTTAGCTCAGTTTAGGCTTAAGCAGATCCACAGACACACCCCTGCAACCTTAGAGGGACCTGGAGGATGTAAGTGCTCTAATCTACATTTGAAATTCAGAGTATTCCACTCCTTGCATGATCAGACCTTAAGTAACTCAACTGGATTCCTCCTCTTTGTTCCGTCTTCTGGAAAATACATCTTTACATAACCCTTCAGAAGAATAATTTCTGTGCACATGGACACTGGCACAAACATATACCAGTTTTCATAAACCTCATCCCAGCAGTGGATGGAACTGTGTCAGCACAAGGTGAAAATTGCAGGTCACAACAGGGAACTGCAAACGTCCTGGCTTGTGTTTAGGAAGGCCTAAACCTGGAATATGGTTGAAAACCTAGAAATTACTTGTATTTGGACACACTTCTTTCAGCACACAGGTGCAGAGCTGGAGCTGTGGCCAGGGGGTGGAATAGGAGCACCCCAAGCCAGGTGCCCTCCCGGGCAGCACCACAAGCTGATCCTGTACCAGCTGGATCATCCAGCACAAGCACAAGGGAGGGTCAATAATTAAATAACTGCAGCACCTCAAAACCTGAAAAACAATGACTTACACAAGTCTTATTTCAAGATTTCCCTCCGCCTACACAAGAATATATCAAATAGCCAAGCTTTCCCTTTTTGCCCTTCTTTTGTTTCCATGTTTTTCTGCAAACTGTCCAAGTTCTCCAGCCTCTGTTCTCTTTTTTATCCTGTTACAGACTGACTTCAATCAAAGCCTAGATCTGAAAGTCCCCACACAACCAACAAAGAACGTGTTTCAGGACGTTAAATTTGAGAAGCCACAATAAGGGCTGTGCAATGATCCTGTGATATCACTCACAGAGGACTGTTACTTCATTGTGAATGAAAACAGCATCTGGCACAGGGCAGGAAATCAGTTACCAAAGGAGCATCCAGCAAGTACAGCAGTGAAAAATAAGATTTAAATGAGTTTACAGCTATGTGAGTTGTTCTATTTGTTGAGAAGATGTTTCTTTAAAATCAGAGAAGGAAAAATATTGCACACGTCGAATCTTTTTTCCACCTTTAGCTCCAGTGCTTGCCAATAGCTTTTCAACAATTGCATGATTCACTATTGAGCATTCCATGGTAAGAGAAGCCAGCATTCTGTACAGCACAGGGCCCTTTCAATTCCTCTTTATTTCATATTTCTGTTATCAGCCAACATGTCAGCTGTGAAAGAAAACCTGGTGAAAGACTGCAAAAGGAGATATACTCACAGCAGGTGTCACAGAAAGACTCCATTGGCTTTTAGTCTTAATTACGCCTTCAATATGGTTTCCTGTGTTACAGTTGCTCTGTGCTAAATGAAAGAGTATTTTAACATTTTTTTCTACAGTTTCTGCAGTCACTATAAAGTGAACAGGTGGAAATAAAACTAGGTAAGGGACAGAATGAAGGCAAACAGGCATCACCAGCATGTGTCCTAGAAGTTATGCAGGGAATTAATGAGGAAAGGGCAGGGAAGGGGAGCCAGAATGTGGAATTCAGTATAAAGATGAGCACAGAATCCCAGAATGGTTTGGGTTGGAAGGGACCTTAAATCTCATCTCATTCCACCCCCTGCCATGGGCAGGGACACCTTCCACTAGCCCAGGTTGCTCCGAGTCCCATCCAACCTGGCCTTGGAGACTTCCAAGGACAAGGCAGCCACAGCTCTTCTAGGTATTTACAACCTTTTGCCATTGAGGAGAACTACAAGGATGTGAAGCTGCTCATTCAACTTTTAGGGTATTCTTGGGTGAAACAGAACTCACCAGGGTGATGAATTCAGCCTTATCAAGCTCACCTGAGGAATGAAAAATGATCTTGTCATCTTAGGCCTATTCCTGTCCTTTGCCTTCTTAAATACCTTAGGAACTATAAGAAAAACTTTTAAGAGAGTCTTAGTACAGTGGCAGAAAGGTATTTCATTGTAAAAAGTGGCTACTGAGGGGCTGGACCTGCAGCTGGCAAAGTCTCTTAATCAAAATTACTCAAAATTTGTTTTAAAAAATGCCCTAGTTCTTACTGTGCTCCTCTGTTATTCAGGCAAATTCACTGAGCAGCAAATTTCAGAGTGGTTTGAAAATCAAGGCTCAAAATCTGGTAAACCTGAAGAGCCCAGACCCTACCTGAGCTCTCACTGGAGTGTATTTGCTTTAAAGACAATCTTCCCAAGCAAAGGGACTTTGGAGCCCTGGGAAATACCAATTCTACTCTAAGAGCAAACCCCTTGAAAGATCTCCAGAGGGATCCCTGCAGCAGGAAGGCAGAGCAAACCTGCAGTGACACAGGAGACAGGAATACTCAGCTGGAACTTCAGCAAACCCTTTGTTGGGAGCTGCAGCCTCATGCTCAGGCAAGCAACCTGGAATTTTTCCACTGTGTGCATGCTGGGGTTACAGGAGTTCAAAGAAACAGTTGAACAATTCCGTAATAACAGAGAAATGAAAAGCAGTGGTGGAACTTCACCGTGTAAATCCACTGCTTTGAAGAAAACACCTTTGTTTTGGGTCAGGCTGGCCAGGTGCCTGGGCACACCTGGAACACAGAACACTTGGGTGCACCTGGATAACCTCACACGAGCTGCAACAATGAGGATTATTTCCTGCCTGGAAGAAAAAAAAAAAGAAAAATGAGATTGGCTCAAAATAATTGGGTTATGTTCTGTGCACTAAAAGGTTTTGGGGAAGCAGATTGATGTTATTTCTCCACAGCCTCCGGGATCCGCATCCTTCCTGCGGTGCCGCTTGCCTGAAGCGCAGCAGAGGCTCTGCCAGAATTCCCTGCTCTGGGCAGCTCTTTTCCCCCAAGCAGCACATTTTTCTGGTTTCCCTGTCTGTGTGGCAGCAGGAGCTTCTCATTTGGAGCATCTGCACCAGGGCAGAGGCTGCAGCTTCAATCTTAATGGCTGTCTGCAGTGATAGCACGGGGGGTTTGTCAGCTGCACAGATAAGGCAGCACCAACTCCCCAACAAATCCTGGCACTCACTCCATTTGATTCCTCCTCAAACACTTGTTTTCAAAGGCAGTCAGGTATCTGTCTACAGCGTGGGTGGAATACACTTACCTTCCAACTCAGTTAAGTTTGAAAACAATCCCTCCTTTAACCTAATCACTCACTGAAGCAAACATTTCTCTTCTACCCAGGCAACTCCCCTCTTAAAGGACGAGTCCAACTACAAAAAGGCTTTGAACACAACCCAAAGTGACATCTAAATCCATCCAGCCCCAGTGTCTGCTTACCCAGGAGAGCCCAGACCCCAAGGTGGTGACAAGCACCACCACCCACCTGGCAAATAGTTTTCTCCTGCTTAAACTCCAAATCCCAGAATCCTGTAGGAAAAAAAATTCAGCAGTGGTTTTCTTTTCAAAGATCTGATTTTCAACATGTTATAATAAAAAATTAAGACAAGACTTAAAAACATGGTAAGTAAAAAGCTAAAATTAAGAAAAAGTAAAGAATATAACCATAATTTTACATTGGTTTTTTGTTTTTTACACCAGTCTTATAAGCCATTAATAAATAGAGTAGCAATACAAATATTAGCTTTAAGACAGACTCTAACTACAAGGAAAACAAAGCAAAGCAAATTCACCCAGAGCCCGGGGCTGTTGCAGAAACAAAGCTCTCCTACACTTAAAGACAGCAATACAGACCCTGCCAGAGCCCTGGGGCCACTAATAAATCCTCCTGACCCTGAGCAGCATTGCCTGGGCTTCCACCCACAGGCCCAGGACTCCTATTTAAGCTGAGCTCAGGGGCCTCCTTCCTTGTCTGAGCAAACCTAGGAGAGTGGGGGGATTTACCTTGGGGTTAGTTGTGGCTGGTTATTGACCTTTGTCCTGTTGCTCTAAACTTGCCAAGGTACTACTGGGCTTTGTATAATTTTTATCACTGACCTGTAGACTACCTCTGGTTTTGACCCTAGATGTGCCTCACTTACTTGAACTTGCCCCAGGACCTGGAATTTTGGGTATCCCTGGCTGCCATCCCCACAGGAGCCTCAGTTGTCTTCTTCAGGTACTGCAGGATGAGACTGTAACTGGTGAGTGTTTCTCTGAGCCTGGAGATGCAGGTTTTGGATAAGAGCTAAGGACATCTCAGGGGACCTTTTTTTACCCTAAAAAAATTAGTATGAGCTTTTAAAACTGCATCACCTAAAATGAAATGTTCTCTAAGAAAAGCCCTGTTGCCCCTGTGGAGCAGAGGCGTTGGTCAGACAGTGGGGAATGAGGAATCCTTGGACTGGAGAAGATGAAAGAAATGTGGTTTGCTTCTGACAAAACAAACCTGAGGGGAGGATGTGACTGTCTATAAATACAACAGGAGAGTAAACACTGGGGCAAGGATAAAGACCCTCTTTAAACAGCTTGAAAATGTTGGCACAAGAACAAATAAGTAGAATAAGCTTTCAGAAAAAAAGCAACCTTGTCTTCAGTGATGTTTTCAGTGCCTAGGTCAAGGCTGCAAAAACAAAAGCCTTGGTTTTTCTTAAGAGAACTCCTGCTCGGGTTATTCACTGTGGTGTCTGTGATGGAGAGGAGTTGGTGGCTTGGAACTCCTCTGCCAACTCCTACATCCAGGAGAAGGTCAGACTTCTAATTTCTGACTCTTGGAGAAGGAGGAAGACTAAGTATCTGACAGATAAGTATTTTTATCCTTATACATACTGAAAAAGGATACAGAGTTTTCCCAGCTAGGAGACTTACTTTTGGCTGCTCTATAAAAAGCCAAGATAAACAGAGTATGGGGTTGGTACATGTACTAAATTAGATCATAAAATATTTCTTTTTTTTAAAAAAGAAAATGTGGCTGTTGTCTAAACAACTACCATAAGTTATCACTGAACCTGTTTCTGTGTTGCCTCTTTTATTTATCTACCAAGTTCAGAAGCAGAAAGAACATCTCTGAAGATCCTTTTTTCCCAACAGAGGTAGGGTAAGGCTGATTCTATCATAAAAGCATCACTTCTTTTGAAAAATGCTATTAAAGAGGTGTGCATTAAGCTCTTTCCCAGTGCTGGAGACAAGGAAAGCTTCAGGAAAAATCAAAAATACTTCAGAATCCTGTAAATTTTAAAGCAGCCTGTTAAAATTTAAGCCAGTTTCCTGGCTTATTTCTGTGCCTCTTTATATTTCCTGTTAAATATTGGGGGGTAAATGCCACGTGGGAGGGTACAGATCAGGCCCACAGAGAGCCAACAGTATATGCATGGCATGAAATGCTGTAGTTAATGGTATGTTTTTAATTCCAAATAAAATCTTTATGCTGATTTTTTAAGAGATCTCAATGTAATGCAATATAGGAGTAATTTTAGTAGAGAATATTCAACCTCTGGCAAAGTGAAGTATCTGAGTTTCCTGAGTAATCCCAGCCTGGTTAATGGAGGGGAAACCCAAACAGCCTCTGTGTTTATTTTGCAGTTGGTGCACAAATTATTTCCTATTAATGGCAATGCTCCTACACAACCAGAGCCGGGCAGTGGAGACACCTCAGCTCCAGGGGAAATCATCCTTCCAGCCTCAGCAGCTCTGTGTGACCCCATGAAAAACCTCAAGAACTTCTAAAAGAGTTTATTCCTGGGTATAGCAAACCAAGAGCAAACATTTAAACTAAACCTGCGCTGGATTTTGTGCCAAACCAAGCACTGTGGCTAATCTAGTAGAATAATTATACCTGGACAACCATATTCAACACAAGAGGTTTGTGGTGAAGCTACGAAATAAAATGAAAAGTTATCATGTTGTCCCTGATTTCAGTGTGTCACTGTCACCTGAGACACCCAACTATACCAGCATCACTGAAATATTGTGGGACAAGGACAAGAAGGGTTCCTTGAGAGGGGCACTGGAGGTATTTTAAGGCTGATGGTGGTTGAGGTCCTTTCCCAGAGCAGTAAATCCCCAGGAATCCCACTGAAAAGAAGCTGACCTGGATTTGGGGTTGAACTACATCTGTCCAGTGGGGATTTCTGGGAAGTGCTTCAAGAAATAACCAGTGTGGCAATGCAGAGGAGAACTGGGCTGCACTGGAGCCCCTGAACTGGGCTGACTGGGACCATGACCTGGGCTGACTGGGACCACGACCTGCTCCCTGTGGAGGGGCTGGGGCTCCACAGAAGCAGCTGAGCACAGGAAGGAAAAATCTTTCTCACCCAGCAGAAGCTTGTGAAGAGACAGTCTTTACATCCAAACCTGTGAAATGCTCAGCTCCTGATTTTTATCTTCCCTAAACCCCCAGATCTCAAGGCACCATCAGGAGCAGCAGCAGCCGCCTTCATAAATATTGTTAGAATGGAGTCAGGGAGATATGGGAGTGTGAGTGGCAAAATATTTTCCCTGCAGGCATTTTGGCAGCCAGAATTCACTTTTCCCATCTCTGCATCCCAGCAGGGCTTTGCTAAATAGATTTTTTCAGTGAATTGAAAACATCTCTTTTCCTAAAACTTGCTGTGTCTTATACCCAGTAATGATTATGGGGGGGTGATGCAAGTTGTTTCCTGGCTCATTTCTGTGTTGCTTTGTATTTATTAATAAATATCGGGGGATGTAAGTACAGATCAGGCACAAAGAGAGCCAATAGTGAATGTATGGGGTGAAATGCTTTAGCTAATGGTATGTTTTTAATTCCAAATAAAATCACTTAAAATGTTGAATGATTAGGTAGATGCTTGTAAAACACTGACCTCAAACTTCTTTTAGTCAGACCTCTTCTTGCAGTTAAAGGGGTTAATTCAGCATGTTAAAAACCAAAACACTAATTAATTTTTTAGGGGCAAAATGATCTTGAGAACCAAACTAAGACAACTTTGCTGTACTTGCACGTGTTTTACATTAGGCCACTTTAATTAAATTTATTGTGGCTTGCTCTAAACTAGTGAATTCACATCCCTCCCTTAATGTTTTGTGTTCTCTGTGCAGGATGAAAAGTAATTACATTTCAGTTGCAATATAATTTAGCAGGTTTTAACAGACACGGGGAGAGAGCTGAAGTTTTTCCATCTCCTAGATTGGGGTTTTAAATCACAGCCAGCTGCTGACTCGCACAGGGGGAGGGAGGCGGGTGCCACAATCCATAGCCCAATTCCATGTACAGTTTAATTTGGGAATCTGGGCCTAAGTACCTACTTGTCATGCACAGATGGAGTCTGGGAGGTCACCAGGGCCAGTGAGGCAGTGGCTGCTTCGATAACTCAAATGAGTTTATAGCACTTGAGCATTTTTCTTTGTCATGTTTTAATCTATGTGCTCCTCAAAATGGGATTATGTTATGGAGAAAAATCCAATAACCCCAATGAAACCTGAAACAAAGAGGGATAGATGGGGAAAAGAACAGAGAAATATTTCTAGGAGGTTGGAAAGAGGGTTGTGGAGCAGCTTCAGGGAGTGTGGTCAAGGTGTGGGAGGCTTGTTTTTAAGGCAGAGACTTGAGAGTGGCCTAAGTGGGTGGAAGGAAGGGGTGAGGAGGCTGGAGGGAAGGATGGCACAGAGATATTAATGAGCACATTTAATGGGGTGGTGTTGGAGTGTGTTTTTCCACCTGAAAACAGTCAGTGTACGTGTGGGAAACAGTGGAAAATGAGCCCAGGAGAGGCAGGATGGGCGGAGGTGCTGAAGCACCAACTAAGGTGGTGCAGGGATGGAGTTATGGATCTGATGGGCCAGGAGGGCAAGGGGAAAAGGAGGATTTTTGGAGGGTTCCAGCCCCATTCCAGACCGGAGGGGAACAGCTTCACATGTGTCACCTGAACTATGAAAACAAGAAATAAATCAGTGAAGGCTCCTCTCTGTGCCATCACCAGGCTTGGGGAAAACAAAGCCTGTGCTGGAGCACCAGCAACAACACCTGGAATGTGGGAATTACAATGGGCATTACATCACATCCCAGGGACTGCAGGGGAGGGATCAGAGCAGCATCTGCCTCCACTGTGAACTGGCACTGATGTGGCTCAGAGGGGGAAAATAACCTGTGAGATAATATTGAATAAGAGCCAGCAAGTCTTCAGAGTGTTGGGGAGGCTCTTGGAAACCCCAAATAAAAATATAACACTGAAAACACTGATTAAAAAAAAAAAATCAATACATGTAGCTGTTAAAATGTGTAAGAAATAAAGCAGTTTTGTTTGGTCTTGTGTATCACTTTTAGTTTTCCTAATGGTTCAATGTGCTAAAATGAATGGTTTCATAGGACAGGGGAATAAATTGACTCCATAACTGCCATAATTCAAGTTAGGAGACCTGAAAGGCGTAAAAAAAACATTATGAAAGGAGGGGGAAAAAAAAACCCAAAAGCTTCTAAATTAAGCTAATTCTGCTCACTTCAGGTTTGACACCTGCATCTAACATTTTAAGGTCAAGTTCCTAAGCACAAGTTATAAAACTTGCCTCTCTGGAGGGGTCAGTGTAACAGGGGGTGATTTCAATATGCAGCTCTTAATTTAAAATGCTAGTCTAGGCTTTAAAAAGGCAGACGTAACGGAGAATTAGATTTAATTGCAACGAGATCTGACTTTCTTGCTGTTCTTCCAGAGCAGAGAATGGGCAGGGCCAGTTGTGTCAAAGCAGTGACTCATTTTTACCCAAATTTCCCCTTTCCTGCCCTCCTGGGTTTGGGCCAGTTGCCCACAATGGGCCACTGCAGGATCTGCAGCTGCCCACGCTGCAGAGAACAGGGGGGTTTGTGCACACAAAGTGGAATAAACTTCAAAGGGCCCTAAACACAGGGATTGTCTTGTTTAAGAAACATCTGCAGAGCTACTGCATCAAACAGCTTCCTGGGCATGTGAAAAAATTCAAATTATAGCACCAATTAGGTTCTTTTTAGGTAGATGGTGCTCCTTTTGGGGGGGCATTTCGGCATGGGTTGACTGTCGACAAGTATTAATAGCTCACGTCTCAGCTTTGAGTTTATCACCATTAAAATTCTGGTGGAACCCGCTGGTTTTGAGACAATTTTAGGCCATTCCAGGAGCTGCCAGATGGGGCTGAGTGGGTGCGGAGCATCGAGGCCGGGAGCTGTCTTGGGGGGGGTCATGTCGTTGTCCAGAAGGCAAGGGGAGGATGGAGCTGTGCTGGAAAATTTGGGAATGGGGTGGGAATGGGGAGGGAATGGGGTGGGAATGGGGAGGGAATGGGGGAGCAGGAGATTTATGGCCCTTTGAAGGCAGCTTTTCTGCCCAGCATCCTGCCCGGGCGCTGTGGGACCGGGGCTGGAACCCGCGGCTCGCAGAGAGCCGGACGTGGCGGGGACAAAGCAGGGGACACGGGTCCTGCAGCGCTTTGGGAACCGGCCACCTGGACCTGGCAGTGCCTCCCAGGGATGCTACACCCACCTCAGCCGGGCGGATGTTTAGTTTGAAATCATCACACGACCTGAGGTTTTTGAGGTTGCTTTTTTTTTTTCGTCCCGCTTGATGTGGAAACGGCTGTGGCTGTTTGATACCGGCCTGCGTCAGGGCACAACAGCCTCCTGTGCTCCTGGAGAGGGGCACACCAGCAGCCCAAACCCTGCCCGGCAATGCAATAATAATTGAAGATATTTAAAAATGTATGTATCTTCCATCTTTCCCATATGGGCTCCTTAGGCAACATGACCTTATGTGGCCATTATCTGACCTCCCTTACACTTGGATTACTCGGTACAAAGCAAATTTATGGTTGTTTATTCTCTCCTCCTATCAGCTATTAGTGCCTAATCATATGGTCTATCGATCAAGTGATTAATCGCCTGCCTAAAGAGGCAGCAGGTCCTGGGGAATGCTGCACTGCACCAGCCTGAACTT
>VWZG01010820.1:88123-129912 GCA_013396735.1 Grallaria varia
GGAAACGGGGGCTCTGTGTGTGTGTTGGGGGGGGCAACTACGACTCCTGATTGGCCGCGCGCCTCGCGCCCCTGCCTCCTATTGGCCTACTTAGGGGAGGGGGCGTCTGGCGTCCCGGTTCGGATTGGCTGCTGGAGGCGGCGGGGGGCATATAAGAGGGTGCCGGCTGGGGGGGCCTGTCAGTCCGCCTTCTGAGTGGCGGTGTGAGGGTGTGGGGTGCGGCAGTGATGGCGGGCACAGCTCTTCTGGGGGTCCCACCTTCATGGGGTCCTGCCCCAGCAGGGGTGCTGGGAGACCCTTTGGACACCCCTTGGACACCCCAGCAGGGAAAGGCTCCCAGCTGGATGGTCCTGGTGTGGAGAGCAGGCAGCCCCTTCCCCTCTGCCCTGAGGGGCTTCCATCTGTGAGGGTCCCAGTGTGAACAGGAGCAGCTGCTGCAGGTGGGAGCTGTGGGGTTCGCTGCTCTGCTGGTGCTGGTCCAGGTGCCACCGTGGTTGTCTTTGCCAAAATGCCTGTTCCTGTGGTCTGGGATGTGGTCACAGCACGTGGCTCTCTCTGCTTCTCCTCCTCCCTGGGTGTTGGTGTTGCGTTGTCCTGTTCTCCTCCCCAGCCGCTGTTCCATTAAACACTTGTGGGAGCTTGTTAAGTGGTAAAGTTGGGAGTGGAAGAGTGAGGTCCTGGTGCTGTGATTTCAGAATTACTCATCCCAAAGGGGAAACTTGCCTTTATAGAGTTATTTCACTGTGAAAGGTCATTCTAGGCTGTGTGTGGTCACCTCTTACCCCTCAGCTGCTCCTTGCAGAGCCTCAGAAGGTCTCTTGCAGAGGGCCCTAAATCAGAATTTAAACCTGAGTTCCACAGTCCTGGCAGTGAAATGAAGGGTCAGTGTTGGCAATGCATTTTTTGGTACCTGAGCACCAGCCTGTCTATTGTATCATGATCTATTTGTGGTTCGAACAGACACAAAATTGTGTGTGTAAAATGCCTGTCGAACTCTTTGAGTTTCATTTGGAATAGAGACCATACTGAAGTTGAACTTTCTTCTGTCTATTTTTAATAATTCAGTTATTTTCTTTCTTTTAGTTCAGTTAGAAGATGAGATGCTATTGAATCACCAACTGATTTTACAAGAGGATTCTTTGCATCTTTTGTGGCCACAGTAAAATAATTGGCTGTCTCGACCTTCTAATGCCTTCATTTCTAGGAAAAATAGTACAAGAGGGTGCATTGCTCTGTCAGTCCTTAAATGGAGAACTTACCTCCCAAATTGTGATGGTTCTTGGCACTTTGCTACATGGATGCTTCTCTTGTGTGAAACCAGACAACTTTATTACCTTGGGTAGAGGATGAGCTACTGATGTCGTTAATGTTATCTGATGGAATAATTGACAGTTTGATTTTGGAGAGAAAGCAGCCTGTGGTGCCTCCTTACTCCTGCCCTGCACAGAAAACCCCTGGATGAGCATTCCCAGGATTTAATTTCCTTTGCAGTGAGCAGCCCCTTGGAGTGTGTTCCCGACCACCTGCAGCTGCTGGCAGCGCTGTAATTCTAATGGACTGTTAAGTGTAGCTGATTACTGGGGCTGCTTTTGTGTGGTGAATTTTGTTTGGACTTAAACGTGAGGTCGGGCCTATTTGTCACTTTTATTTCCTGCTATAAAACATCCAGGAGTTGCGTTGTAGCCCTGAGGTGCCTCTGTATGTCGGTCCCCACCTGTTTTAAGGGGCAGACAGGCCATTTGTTCTCGGGAGTAATTCAGGGAAGCAGTTATGCTGAGGAGCCAGCTTAGGCGTGGTTTTTATGTGCAGAAACAAGGTAGTTTTGTGTTTGGAATTTTAAGAGTGATTTAATTCAGAGAGGTATGGAGGGGTAGGAAAGGGAGGGAAAGGGAGCAGCACCTTCCCCCTGTAGGCAGGGGAACAACCCCTTCCAAGTGACAATTCCTTTAGAAAGAGCTGCTGGAGGAGGAAAGGATGGGAGACAAAGTGGCAGGAGAAAGCTGGAGAGGAACAGTTTGTTTTCTTTCAGTAAACCCTGCGTGTGCCTTCTTGGAGGCTGCGTGGGCAGCACTGTAGCACACATTGACACAGACATTGATTTTCCTTTTTTTGTCATCTTGTACTTTAAAATACATGCTCTCCGTGTTTTCTTGCTGTATCAACTTCTCCCTCTGTCATTTATAAACCAAATGTAGGAAGGCAGGGTCACTGACTGGAGCAGTGATACAACACACCATGATACCACAGAGAATGGAACATTGGGAAAAAGGCGACGTGGAGAACGTGGTCGTGGATTCAGGAAGCTGAGGGTGGGAGGAAGGAGTCAGCTGGAGTGGATATGTAGTTGTTGAGCAAACAGGAGGAGGTGACTAAAGAAGAGCATGTGCATATGTAGAAAGTAATGAACTTGTCTCTTTGCCCACCCCAAGGGGGGAGATACTGTGAGAAATTTGGTTCTATGAGAATTGGGACTCCACATCCTTAGAGTGCCTTTGAGTAGGTGTCTAAGCTCAGCCCAGGCAGTCCCCAGGAATGTTAACCTGCCCTTGTGGAGCTGGATTATCTCCTGTTTCTGTGGTACAAATGGGCTATTACATCACAAATTGTGGGAATAGCTCCATCAGGCTGTTGTGCTGTCACCTGTGGTGCCTGGGCACTGTCCCCAGAGGAGGAGGAGGACTGTGACACTTTGGACATAGTAGGAAAGGACTGGCTTTGGAGTTCTAAGAGGTCTCTTCTAGCTGATAATGGATGTGCTATAAGGATATGGATAGAGATAGATTCATTATGTGCAATTGGAGTAAAGGCTGAGTTGGTGTTTGGCTGAGTTCTTCTCTTTATTACGCGACTAAATAAATTGGAGTCATTTTTCCTTTTGTGGAAATAAATAACCCTTGCTGTCCCAGCCCTACATATGATTTCCATTTTTAACTCACCAGCAAAACATAAATATTGTGGTTATACATTACCTGATTGTTAAACATCCAGGCAAAATGCACCAGAGCCAGAGTTCCTTGAAACAATGTGTGTGTGATGGATGGGACTGCAGAGGAGGTGACGGCAGTCGTGACTCAGTCCTCAATGAGGTTAAAACCCTTCCTGCTGCACTGAAAGCCTGTTCCTGCCAAGGGAGCTCAGGAAATGCACCCTCTCTGCCTTCTAGGCAAGATGGGGTAATTAACTTAAGTGTGGGATAAAGCTTTCTGCAGACACATGTGATGTTCCTTTGGAGCATAATAAATCATTTTCATATTAAAAGCTGGAGGAAGACCCAGAGCCCTAAACCCCCTTTTGTACCAATTTTGCTGCCCTTGCACATGGCTGGGGGTGACAGAGGGTGGCCAGAGAGCTCAGTCCTGGGAGGATTAAACTAATAGTCCCTGCTGTTCTTGCTACAGGGAACCCCCCAGGCTATGGCAAACCTCTCTTACACCGGGGAGTAAATCACATTAGCTGCTTTATGTGCCATTATTGTAAAGTGGGTTCTCATTTGAGATGCTGCAGTGGCTTTATGGCTCCCCAAGCAGGGAGGTGGACTTTTCCCCTTCCTCAGCTTTACTATTCCCCCATTCTTTTCATCCCGGAGAAGGGACAAAAAGGAGTATTTGGCAGCCACTGGCTCGGGTTTTTCAGCAGAATGTCCTTAGTGAGACTCGCAGAGGTTGCTGCAGATGAAGTCCCCAGAGATTTTGTCTCTGTATCTTCTTCTGTAGTTGCAGCATTGAAATAAATTGTCATTCCTTAATAGCTGGTTAGCCAAGAAAATATGGTTACTGTTGATTTTTTCATTTTGTTTGGTGGTGCATTTCTCTGAATCTCAGGGCTTTACTTTGAAGCACTGGCTGAGTTCACTGGGTTCAACTTGTATCAAAAACACTTGAGACGCCAAACACAAAGCAGCAGTGACTTTGCTGTTGGTGTTTTTCTCTTACAGCACCACTGCCTCCCACTCCCTGAGTGTTTGGGTGATCTTGGGTGTATGTGTGGGGTGTCACACGTGGTGTCGTGATGGCTCAGGGTGTCTGATGCTGAAGGCAGGAAGGACATTGCTGATGGGTAGGGAATGAGGCACTTTGCCCCCCAGAGTGATGCTTTCCCATCCTCTGGAGCTGAATGCAGTGCTAATTAATAACACAGCTCCAGAGAAAACACCATCCCACAGGACCAGGAGAGAGGGGTTGGAGAGTGTCTGGGAGGACAAAAGGAGCTTTCAAGAGGGCTTTCCAAAAAAGATGAAGAACTGTTCAGACAATGACACAAAGGTGCTTTCCAGGCATCAGGAGCTGCAGAGAAGCTTTGCTGTTAATGAGATGTTCTGGATAGGATGTAAAAGGCAAAAACTAAGAGAAAAGTTGGAGGTCTGTGGCACCAGCAGGTCCCATAGGGTGTTGAGAAAAGAAAGGTGAATGGTGTAAAGACAAACCTATTTTATCGTGGAGGAGTGGTTGATTTACTTGCATGAGCTAATCTTCCAGTAGAGGAGATACTTCAAAGTCATAGGAGCTGAGCTGGTTCTTGATTCACGTTGTTTGATTCACAGCAGTGACACACAGGACTGTCACTGCCCCGACACTCTGACGTACTGGAGTGATACTGGGAGATATTTACACCTATTTATTTAAACCTCCTTCCCTTTCAGGTTGTGCCATCACCCAGCACGGACTGGGTGAGGCAGGCCTGCTGTTTTCAGGAAGGAAACGCTGGCTTTGCAGTTGCTGTAAATGGTTTAACCTCTCAAGTTGGCATTGCTTTCATTTGTGTATGTGATGCTTATGAGGTTGGATGAGAACACTGGGGCGCTGACAGAATTGTGGGTGATTATTTGGGGATGAGCCTCATAATGTGACTAATCTTTCAAATTCCATCAGCTCCAGGTTATTGAAGTACTTGTTAAAACAAAAATTTATGGAATATTAAATAATATTTGAGCCAGGCCTCTTTTATTTTATAGTGTAATTACCAGCTAATCAGAACTGGAGGGAGAGAATATAGTTGTGACATACATAACACAAAAATTTAACATTAATTTAGGCAAGCTATTTGGTTTATTGTTTGACTAACCTCTGCATGAATTATCATTACAAAATGTAGCCTAACTTCTCCATATTGGGAAAAAGCTGACTATATCCTCTCACAACTCCTTTTATCTTTAATTGCCTTCTTTTCTTGTAGGATTTCTGCAGCCCAGTTTCAGTTTCTGTTAGACAAATTCTTATGGTAATCCTTTGGACATAGCAGAGCTTCCCATTGAGGTGCTTGTCTTGGTGTTTGTTTAGCTTGTCTGAAAATTTCTGGTGTATGTGAGATATGGTGAGAAAAATCAACAATTACAGGGGATAATCCGTGGGCAAACAGTGCAGGGAGTGCTCCCTGCATGCCAGTGTTTTGGCAATGCTTTTGACCAAAGTTTCACATTTATTTCTGCTAAAAACCCACCGAAACCGAGAGAAGCCCACAGGGAAATGTGCTTTTGGTGATTGTAGATACTGGTGGAATTCATGGCAATCCAGGCTTTGGTAGGAATGCACACCAGAGGCAGATCTAGGATGTATTTGGAAGTACAGAAACTGGAAGCATCAGCAAATCCTGCAGCTCTTAATATTGTCCCTTATTGCTGCACGATTGGCTGAGCTGTTTATTATTTTCATTTCTCTGAAGAACAGCAATAACAGGGCCATTTATGGAAACTGCACCACCGAGCCCTGGTTTTGGCTCAGCCTTGGGGTTTTTTTCCCCAAGATTTGACATCAGTTCTAGCTGTCATGAAATGACTGTCTCCTGCTTTCCTTTGCAACTCTTTGACACTATTTTTTTCAGAGATGAATCTTAATGCCCAGTTTTGTTTATTAAAGATCCCGCCTGAACCCTTTGATGTCCTTTGCACTCAAGTTGTAAGTTATTTGTGCCACAGTGAGTCTGCAGGATTGAGTCAGCACCTTCCTTCAGCCCTTCGGTGTCTGCTGGGGGGAAGGTCAGCCAAAAATTCTGCTACTTTTTGCCACTTTTTTACCACATGGAATTAGCCAGAACTGTGCCTTTCCCTTAGTTCAATCACTGGTTAATTTGATTACATTATTTTTAACAGGTTAATTGTGGGGTTTTTTTTAAATCAAACCACACAGAATCAAAACCTCTACTGTTTATTTTTATTTTTCTAAGCAATTAGGTAATTGATTAAACTACTGGCTATTGTTAGTGCAATTACCTGAATTGGCTCTTGATTAATACTGACAGTCAAGGAAAAGAGCTGTTTGGGAAAAACCAACCAAAGAATATCAACAGGATAGGTGTTACATTTTGCATAAAAGTTGATCAGAATGTGTTACTGACATAAATGCTGTCACATTTCACACAGTAGTGATCACATACCTGCTAAAATGAGTGCTGGAGGTCAGTGAATGAGGTAGGATTAGGTGTGAGAAAATCCCTGATTTAATCCTTGATAACATGACAAGTAGCTGGATAAAAGGTGCTGCGTAGGGATGGGTGATATTTATTTAGAGATCAGAGCTTGTGTGTGTTGGGACAATTATATTTATCTAATGATATTTATCTGTAAATGACCCTGGCTTTCCACACTTGCAGAGCAAGGCTGGTGTTGATCACTCCTAATTGTTTGCTGCAGTTAATTTGTTGGTACTAATGAGTTCCTGAGCTCAAGCTCAGGTACATGGATTTCTTTTTCCTTTTTCTTCTCAGTGCTTTGGATGGATGTTTTGTATTGGGCAATATTAGTGGAGATCAGATTTCTGTGCCTTTATTCCCATTTTTTGCCTCCACCACGCAGTCCAGTGACGTTTCTGTGAGCCTTCCCTGTCCTGCTGATTTATCCCTGGCCAGGACTGGTGGAACAGTCTGTGCTCGGGTCTGCACAGCTCAGCCCTTGCTGGCAAAATTAGCAGGAGGCAGAAAGTGCCTGCTGCTTTTTTTACCCCTCCTTATCTATTTTTTCAGTTTGTCAATGACAAGCCAAATGCTAACATTTATAGGGATAAATTGTGACTAAAATAATTTGCATTTAAAATGCAAATGAATGAAAGCATCAGCAAGAAGCCTTCTGCTTCCCTCCCGGAGCACAGGCTGGTACTGGCATTGGATCAGCCCAGAGAGGCCCTGGGTATAAAATAAACTTAATTGGAGGAGCTGGGAAATTAAATGGGCTCAGCCTCATGCTAATTCCTGTGATTTAATATGACATTAGAGATGAAGGATTGGGAAGGTGCTGAACCACCGCCTAAACCAATCACCAGAGCTGTAAATTACCCTGCTGGGATCCCAACAGCAGATTGAGAGGCCCCAATAAAACTGAGAGAGAGGAATTAAACCAAGCTTGGAAGCAGTTTGTCGGGGTCTTGGGGCTTGTGTGAATTAGGGTTTGAGTTTCATTGTTCTCCTGTAGAGGTTGGCTGTTGTGACACTGCCTTGTCCCACCCAGACTGCGACTGTCCCACAGGAGAGCTGCCTGGTCGTGGGAAGCCCTTTGGTGCTCTCCTAAAACCCCTTTCAGGCAAACTGATGATGCATCTCTGAACGTGGCATTTTCCTGTTGGAAGCCCAAGGTCCGTGTGTTGCATTATTTATGGATTTCCAGGCCTGCAGGGGCCAAAAGGACAATTTGGAGAATGTTTTGTGAACTGTCCGTGGCCCAGGAAAGATGTGCAGGAAGAATTCAGTGTAATCATTCAGTGCTACTGTAGCAATGTTGACTTGTTTCCTCCTTAATGGGACGTGGAAAGTGTTGTGCAACAGGACTTGACCATGGTAAATGAGCTAAGATTTGTGTTCCTTTATCCCCATAAATAAGGTGTTTGGGTCTAAAAGGAAGTGTTTTTAGAGCCAGACCTGCTTTACTCTGTGTGTTACAGAAGTGTGGTAGCTGCTGGTAATAATTCACACTGGTTTTAACATCTCTGCCCTCTGTTTCTTTACAGCCATGATGCTGAAGATCACCTTGATTTCTGGAAACAGAAACTCAGTGAACAGATGAATCTCTCCAGCCAGACATTCCTCCAGTAGATCTCTCTCCTCATGGAACACCCGGGCAGGGAGGAGATGGACTTGAAAGAGGAAAGTCCCCAGGTGTGGGCTGAGTCTGCAGCACAGGAACAGAGCACTGCTCAGGTGATTAGTGCCTTCCAGAGCTGATTCTGCTCAGGATGGACTGAGGTTGATGTGGAGGTTTAGTTTCATTCGACCTTGGCTTAGAATCTGGAAGCTCAGCTTTCATTTGAGGAGAAATACAAACACGCCTGTGGTGATTTGGGGCTAAAGCTGAAACTGAGCTGTGCAAACCACAGCAGTGAAGACACAGCTCTGAAATGTTCTGAATAAAACCAGCCAGTGGCTCTAGAAGTTTCAGAGTCCAAATATATATATATATATAACCATGTGGGAAAGTGAAAGGGTGTTCAGAGTAATGAACATTAACAAAATCTGTGGTCTGTGGCAGCCCGTTTGATGCCATCAGTCGAATCAGTTGGAGCTGTGGGTGGACCTTGGGGAAAGTAATATGAATAATTTTTTCCAGTCAGACATCTGGGTAGTGAGGAAGGGAGAAATGTTAATTGTAAATGACTAATGCAGTCAGATTCTGATGTGTGCAGCTTGTCCCTCTGACTCCGAGACAATGCAGCTGGGAATTTCTAGAACTCTGTAAATCGATTTATTCTTTTAAGTAGGTTATGAAGAGGGTGCTGTGTGGCTTTTGACCTCCAGGCTGAGAAATTCTGCCTCTCCTGGTAATTTCCAGCTTTGAAATTTGCCAAGAATGGCAGTTTTCAATGGCCCCTGTTCCCTTCTCTCTACAAGGGGATAACCACACTGCTGTTTGCACATGGCAATTTCAAGGCTTAATTAGTATTTGCAGAGTGCTCTCCAAATGTGAAACTGCAGTGTTTGTGTGAGGATTTATTGTACAGAATCAGCACTGAGCAGCCACGGGGGAGTACCAGGTGTCTCCTGCAGCACAAGCTGAAAGGTGAAACAAAATAAACAAAATATGTAACTGTGGCATCGTTTTATGGGAAAGCATTTCATGTGAATATGAGTACAGATACTCAAACTAGGTTTCTTGCTAACTGTCCTATTTTCACATACACTGAATAAGGTTTTCAGCATGTAAAGGGTGTCAAAAACTAAATGTGTTCCCATTTCCACTGGAATTCAGTATTCTGGCTCGTTTAATGTAGGCCACTAATCATCATTTATCATTGTAATGTTCTCTCAAAATCCACTTGTTCAGATTTAAACTGCTGCCCTAGCCATAACTTGTTCCAGTAGTCCTTGGAATCATAGCTTAATGCTTTCAGTTGTATGTTTTTCTGTTTAAATAGCTGAATTTTCTTCTGATCCTGCATGTATATATTACAGAGAAGCAATCTCTCATGCCCTCCTGCTGCCTCTGAGAGGTGCAATACTATCACTTGAAGCAGTATCAGAGTTAATAAGTTCTGTTGGCACTTCATAGGATAAAAGAAATTACCTGCACCTACAGAACTAGCTGAATGGAGTCATTATCATAAATCCAGAGAGGAATATGAGCATAAAGGGAAACAACATACCAATAAATTCCATAGATGCCCCAGTTCAAATATGAACTCCTTCTCTTAAGAAGTTTCAAAGCATCATGCAAGGACTAAGCATGTTTGGGAGCCTTTTCTACCCCTTGAATTCCAATGCAGAGTAAAACCAGAAGCTGATGGGAGTTGGTGTCTGTATTTCCACACTGCCACAGCAATTCAGTGAGATCCTCAATGTGTGTTACACGGGGACAGTTTCAAGCCAGGGCTGTCCCTGCTCTCCAGGGCACCCGGCGTCGTGTCCGCCGCGCCTGTCGTGGTGTGTCACCACAGGATGTGTTTTCCCCGCAGGTGCACTTTGTCCCCGAGGGGGGGACGGTGGCCCAGATCGTGTACAGCGACGAGCAGGAGCGGGGCCCGTCGCAGCAGGTGGTTTACACGGCTGATGGCACCTCCTACACCTCCGTGGACACCTCGGAGCACACCCTCGTTTACATCCACCCCGTGGAGGCTACGCAGGCACGTGTGGGTCCGAGCCCGGCCCCGTTTTGGCACCTAGAAACCAAACCAGGCTTGTTTGGGATGAGAGCCAGTTGCCAGCCAAGTGGTACGAGTGGAAAATAGCAGTTTTCCCTGCCCACTGCTGAGCAGGGACTTCATGCTGTTCGTTTGTCTGATGTGCAAATGTGCTCATCAAAGGATGTGTGCAGGGCATGAATTGTGAAGTGCTGGTTATTGCACTGAAGGTGGAGGAGATTATAATTAACTCAAAGGTGTTTTCCAAAACACGGACAGTCTCTCCAGAAATTCTGCCTCTGTTGTGTTCAGTAAAAAGCTAAAAGCCATCTATGAGCCTTCTGGAAGAGACCTTGTTTTGTGTAGTACAGTTGTCATAATTGATAGTTACAATAACAGTTGTGTCTCTTTGCAGAGGAGCTCTGTGTATTCAACCTGATTTTGTAGTCTCTCTGCAGAGTTGTTGATTTTATAGACCTTTTATATTCTTTTCCTACTGCATAATCGTATCAAATAGCTTTTATTCCCTGACAGCACATGTTTGGATGGGGTTAATATGCTGTGCATCTGTGGCTCTGTGTGGACAGATTCAAAAGGAACAGGCTGGCTTTGTGGAGGGTATTTTCCAATGTCTTTGCTGACAGGACAGGTTAGCAGAGCTGCAGAGTGCATGTACCTGACAACCCACAGCCACTCTGGCAGGGCCTCATGACATGGTCTGTGCTGGGCAGCCCTCAGCTGTTCCATAAAACCAGAGGAGATTTTAGGAGGGGATCTCCCTGGAAGTTACTGGCAGCCAGCTTCAAAACTCTGGATACTATCATTTTGCCTAAAGATTATCATGCAACTGAGATGAAATTATCACAGTGCTAAAGGAATTTGTATTATGCTCTGTTTTGTTGGAGCCAGGCTGCTACAAGTTCAGGTGTTTCAAGTTTTGGCAAAGTAGGCAAAGGCTGACCTCAGTCAATCCTTAGTTTTCATGTGAATCTTGTTTTCCTCCACTCCCATCAGGGCTGTTCTAGCAGAATATTGGAGTTGGCATATTTTCTATGAAATTAAATAGCATCATGGCCTTATCAAATTCACATGTAGGACGTGCCTGATAGTTCCTTAAAAGAAAGTGTGCAGGAAGCTCAGTTATCTTCTTTCCTGCTCTTAAGTAGTTTGGATAGAGCTGCTGAATTTCATCCTGTAGATTCTGTAATTAAAAAAGATAAACCAGGTGAAACACTTCAGCCATATAAACGAAAAATGCCACATTATTATGATATTAAATTTTTCAGAAGCACCACCTGATTTTAATTTCCATGTGTGTAGGTCCACTTGGGTAAGTTGAAGTAAATATGTTGTGATAATAGTCATGTCAGGACTTGGCAAAGGCCTAACTGGGGGTCATTTCCTGGTGGCAGGACAATTTCTGTGTGAGTTGTGAGCAAACAACCCCAGGGCTGGTTTGATAAGCCTTTTTCACTTTGTCTAGACTCTGTTTACAGATCCGTCCCAAGTGGCTTATGTCCAACAGGATGCCACCACCCAGCAGGTAAGGAAGAGACATTGCTTTTTTTGGGCCTAAAACTGGAAGGGCACAGTTAGGGAAGGTAAAGGGGCATTGTTGCAATGAGCTGTTTCTGGAGTTGTCCAGTGACACTCCTCGGTTACATCCTGACACAGAGCAAAAAGCCACTATTGCCATGGCCAGCTTGTGCATGAATGGCAATAAAAGTTAAGATTGTGGTTGAGTTTACTCACTTTAGTTCATGCTCAACAAAAATCCTAATTTACTGGCCTAGATATAATGAAAAATCTCTCAACAGTGTCCCTTTAAATGAGCCAGCAGCAGATGTGGCTGGCTTTATTTGAATGTGCCATTCTGGAAGGGCTGGGTTTGCAGTTGTCCTCATGCAGATTCTGACCCAAATGCCTTTCAAGTCCACAAAAGGCTCTCGAGGGATAGAAAAATTGAATTAAGTTCTAGTTTTACTAGAAACTTCACAAGAAATGAAGTGCAAAACTTAAGAAGTTCAGTGAGTGGCTCCCTTACCTTACCAGGGTGTGCTGGGCTGGCCACATGAGTTGGGCTGGGAATAGAATAAAAAGTTTTGATGGTTTGGTGCTTTTCTTAATCCCTCATGGATGCAAATGTTTTGTTGTTAACTCCTACTGTTATCTTTGGGGACTGCATGGTGGTAATCAGGTATACACAGGTGCTTTCAGGTCTCTCTAGTCAGAATTCTCTGCTTGTCACAGAGTTAAAATCATTACTGCTTGGTGAGTCTTTAATGGCATGTGTGAGTGGATGTGTTAAATCTGAATCACCACCAAAGCCATCATTAAAATCGGTGTTTGCTGGCAGTCTTGGGGCCGAGTGAAGGGTTGAATGTGTGATGAAAACAAATTCAATTGGTAAAAGACCTAAACTGTTGAGGCACAGACCAGAAACGATGACTGACACAGTAAAGGAGCTACATGTCTTCTGGTTCTCTGGAGTTTTTTACCACATCAATTTCCCTGCATTAAGAAGTCAAAAAATCCCATTTGATTGTCTTAAACTTCATTTAACAAATACATGATTACATCAGCAAATCACATGGGACATCCCTGGACTGACAGCAAGTGATCAAATAGTAATTAAAACTCCTCTTGTCTTTCTAAAGAAATGTTATCTTAAAATGAAATTGAGAAGTTTTTAAATGTTATGCCTATATTCTGTGCAGTGCCTGACATGCAGGTGGAACTAAAGGTGTGTTTGAAGTGTGATTAGGAGCAGGGAATGCTAATAGTGGGTACAAGCTTGAGTGAGCCTCTCCTTGCTGACATACTGGAGCTGTGCCATGCAATAATGATGCCTTTCCTGTTGCCACTTGGCATCAGAAATGTCAACCCCAGGCAGCTCAGTCCAGCTGTCATCCTGGTGGTTCCCCCTCACCATCACACAAGCTCCCTCAGGTCTTTTTGCTGTAGTTTTTAAGCAGTTTCATAAATTACTCTTAATGCCCCTTTAAACAAAGCAACTGGATTTGGAGTTTTAAGACTGTCTGCTTGTGTTATGGATTTTCTTGTCTGCTCCTTCACTGCTGGCACAATTCCCTGCTCTCATTTTTATCTGATATTTATTAAGCACTCTGCAGAGAGGCAGGGGCTTGGATTTTAGCATGAAAGCTGCTTAGCAGTCAGAGGCACAAACTAGAAGCCTCATGATGTCAGCTGTAGAGAAGGATGAAAAATCACATGGGATAACAGTGCAAATTCCTGTACAGATAAGCAGGAAACAAAAGACAGGAAAGGTGATTCCTGGGATCTTAGTTCTGCTTAGTTTTATTGCTGAGTGGATGAGAACAGTGTGTAATATGCATTAATTTGGTTGTTACTGCACAAAACCCAGGATGTAAACAGAAAAGTGTGGTGTGACCAAAATGATGGAAAGGAAATTGGTGGTTGGAATCCTGTAGTTTGAGAGTCTGATCTTCCAGTGAGACCAGTACACCATCTTGGGTTTTTAATGGATCCTGGGTCATGGAATCACAGGATGGTTTGGATTGGAAGGGGCCTTAAAGCTCATCTACTTCCAATGCCCTGCCATGGGCAGGGTTTGCAAGACAGGCAAAAAAAGAGATGTCTCTTTTTCCTTCTTTACTTTTTCCTTTAAAAAAGAAAAAGTAAATTTGTGGGTAGAAGAGGAAAATACCCCAAGTCCCTGGTTTTACCAAGAGCTAAAGAGCTCCTTCCATCTTGTAGTGCAGTTTGAGCCCAGGCTGGGCAGGGCATTGGTTTGAAAGTGGGCGATGGGTAATTCAGAAGCTGCAAAGTCTAGACTGAGATTTGAATCCTTTCCCTTTTTCCCCGGAGCCACAGCTTCTCTCCCAGGCCCACCATCCCTCCCTATAACCCCAAGGAGCGCCGGAACACTGCCAGGGCTGGAGGGAGCTGTGTGGAAGTGCCCCGTGGAATTCTGCAGTGCTAAACTGAGTGCCTGTGATTTTAGGTAACGGTGCTCTTGCCTGCTGCTGCCCAGAGCATGAACCCCACCAACCTGGCTGTGCTCGGCAGCGCTGCCGACCCCCCCCAGCCAGTGGCTCTGGAGCAGGGGCCACAAGCAGATAGAGTAAGTGCCAGGCACCCTTTTCCTTTTCCATGTCCTGATTCCATCGCTCCATTGTCTCAGGGGATGGCACGTGGCTGAGCGTGAGAAACTTGGCGCAGATTTGTACTGTCTTCCATAGTCTCGCCATGGAATGTGTGGGGGTGTTTTTTTTAGGGGAGGTGGTGTGTTTGATACACGGAGAAACCTGTTGTACAGGTGGTTCTGTGTTGAGCAGCCACCTCAGAATTCTCCTCTCAGCACTGGAAAGGGGGAGTTAGCAGGAGGTGTAATGCTGACTGTCACAGCAACATCCACTGGGTCTCCCTGCCAGTGTTTCCAGGCAGCTTCACTGGGGGTAGCATTCCTTGTTCTCCACCTGAGAAACCCATGTGGGGGATGAAATATGCACTGCACTTAAAATACTTAATTTAAATTTTTTTTTTAATGGAAAGAAAGGGATAAACTTGAAAATTAGTGGAAGAATGCAATGCCCTTAACTGTCCTTCATGTCCCCATGTTATCTCACCCCTTATTGATTTCTACCTCTGTGCTCTGGGGATTGGCTTTAAAAGATCATGTACCAAAGCACAGGATTTTCTCACTTGTGCAAAAGAAGTTAAAATATACCTTTAGGCTTCAGATAATTTCCACAGAGCCTGGACTTTGTTTCAACAGTTCTGTGAGGGTCCAGGGCTTCCGTGATTGCAGTTTCTTATCCTGGGAAGGGAGTCCTTGGCAGGGTGGAGGCAGGGAGTGACACAGGTGTCCTGAGTGAGGCCTCAGAGCAGCAGCAGCAGCAGCTCAGACTGTCCCTCAGCAGTTGCTGATCAGTCACTTCACTTCCCCTTGTCCCTCTCTCCATCACCAAAGGAAGCAGGAAGGGTAGACTAGCCAGGACCTTCATTGCTCGTCTTTGTAAGTCGCTTTCTTCCTGAATTGGTTTTAATGGTTTGTGAATTCTCTCCCCAGGCATCATTACCGGTGCATAACCAGGTGTTGCCTCCTATGGAGGCAGTGGATGGTTCTGACCCTTTAGCACCTCTGCAGAATCAAATGGAAAGGATAGAAACAAAAGAGGAAGATGATGAGGATGAAGATGAGGATGAAGATGGGGAAGACACTGACATGGACGAATGGGATCCAGATCCACCTCGACCCTTTGATCCCAATGATTTGTGTAAGCATTTGAAGTATCATTTAGTGTATTGCCTGCCTTCCTCTTTTTTCTTTCCCCTCCAGCAGTAAATAGAGTTGAAAACAATTCAGATTTTAGCGGTAACGAGTAAACACCTTTATGCCCAGACATGTGGACTCATATTGGGCTGCTTTACTGAAAAGACAAGATTCTGTTGTGGGTGAAGCCTCTGAACTGCTTTGTTCTTCATCCTGCAGGAGGCTGCTCTCTCTAATGTTGTAAAATCTGGAGAGATTACTGGCATGAGTGTTGCCACAGCTGAGCCAGAGGCATTTAGAGAGAGATAGGGCTGTCTGTGGGCTGGTGTGTGAGCTCTGCCTTTGTGTTGCAGGGTGTGAGGAGTGCAACAACGCCCACCCCTCGGTGTGCCCCAAGCACGGACCTTTGCACCCCATCCCCAACCGGCCCGTGCTGACCAGGGCAAGGGCCAGCCTGCCTCTGGTGCTCTACATTGACAGGTTTTTGGGAGGAGTCTTCTCCAAAAGGCGCATCCCAAAGCGGACACAGTTTGGGCCTGTGGAAGGGCCCCTGGTCAGACAAACGGAGCTCAAGGACTGCTACATCCATTTGAAGGTAAGGGCATGTGTGGGGGAGAAGAAGGGATCAGCCTGTGCCTCAGCTTTGGGTTTCATGATTTGCCACTCGATCAGTAGAGATGTTCTTTTGTGACCTTCATCTCCCAGTGTCACTCAGGAACACCCAGGCTGCCTTGGCTTCAAACCTGCTCGGTTATTCAGAGGCACACCAGTCCTGGTGAATGTTCTGGCACTGGGGTGTTATGATATCTATGAATCACTCTCACAAGAGCTGAAGCAGCATCTGGACATGAAAACACCAGCCCCATCTGAGGATGTTTTGCAGCCATTCTTTTGTCGTGCTCCAACTTTCAGTTCAAAATACTTTTCCCTTCACTTTCTCTCCCTCATAAGACGGAGGGGAAAGGTGAGATTTTTCTCCCCTTTCTCATTCTACCTCAGTCATTGGCCTGGGGTAGAATGGGTTTGACTGACTTTTATCTACCCATTTACTGGTTTCATTATAGAAATTTGTCCTTTATTTACTGGAGTTCAGGCCCACAGTTTAGGAGTGCTCTGATGGGCAGGTTGTGATCACAGGCAGATTCAGCAACCCAAGTTCAGCTAAAGAAGTGCTCTTTCCAGCTTGAGGCAATGTCATGAGTTAAGAAATGAAAGGAGAAGTAGGTCTGCCATTTAGAAAAACCCGACTGGTGTTTCTGTAGCCTTCTAAAGCTATACATTTATAGCCACGTGTACATACTGTGCCTGGCCCTTTTAATGAATGATTCTTGGCCTTGAAACCCTTGGAAGGGTCCATCATGACTCCCTGCTTAAATCTCTACTTGTTTTTAAGTCTTTTTCTGCCTATTTCAGGATCTCTCTTAGTAAAGAGAGAAAATCAGCTCTAGCTCATGGCTCCCCTGGTGTAACAGCTGCATGGGCACAGCTGTTTTCCTAGTAACTCAGATTCTCTTGAACCAGCCAGTCACAGTCACGTGTAATTGGATTTTGCTGCAGGTTTCTCTTGATAAGGGTGACAGAAAAGACAGAGACCTGCAAGAGGACCTGTGGTTTGAACTTTCTAGTGAGGCTCTGTGTAACTGGATGATGTTTGTGCGCCCAGCCCAGAACCACCTGGAGCAGAACCTGGTGGCTTATCAGTACGGCCACCACATCTACTACACCACCATCAAAAACGTGGAGCCCAAGCAGGAGCTCAAGGTATGGTGTTGCTCGTTTCTCAGGGCTCTCTTTCTCTGCTGATTCAATCTCATCTTAAGTTGCTGCCTCATAACTGCATGTCCAAGTGCCAGAAAATGCTGCTCTCTAAGTAGTTTTAGGGCTTTTTTTTCTCTGATGATCTGAGTGAAATGTCACTAAACTGGCCACCAACGTAGGAATTGTTATAAGCTTTGGCTCAGGTAGAAAATTAGGAAGATCAAAATAAAACTGTGTAAATGATTCGTCTCTCACTGTAGTGCTTTGCACTGTGTTTAATCTGCTGCTGCAATCTAATTTTTATTGCAGCAGTTTTACTCTTTTTAGTCCTGGATGCCCTTTCCAGTTAGTCCTGTGTGCCCTTGACTGTGTTCTGGTGCCTTAAGGGAATATGGTCTCTCCCTTTACCTGGCTTTCCTGGAACTTTTGAAACTTTGCATGTGGAAAATTATAAAGAACATTGTGACTTCCCTGGGAGTTAGTTTTTGTTCCCTCTAAAAATGTGTTCATTACTTTGAGCTCAAGGCAGCAAGGCTGGCTGAGGTGGCCTTTGTTTTCAACATCCTTTGGAGCATTTGGGGGAACTAAAAAATTCTGATATCAGGAAACTGTTTGTTGTTCTTCAAATCTCTTCTTGCACATAGATGTCAGTGATTTATCCAGAAGAACAGTTGTTTTAAGCACACTCACTGAACACTGCATTTGAAGAGTGGGAGTCTCTGGAGCTGAATCACTTGCAGTCTTACTAATCCATTTTAAGTGTATCCAAATATCATCATATCAGCAGTTTTTAAAGCAACTTGAAATCAGGCTTTAAATCCGTACAGACCTCCCTGTAGGAGCATCATTTTTCTTACTCTGTGTGTTAGTAGTGTCTTTTGGGGTAAAACAGGTTTGCTAATTGAAAGCCAGTTCCCTGAGCTCAGTAATGGTGTTTCCTCTCCAAGTGGATGTAGGGGATTCACACAAAATTTGTCCAGAGGTTGAACTGTGAGGGTCAGTGAGTTCAAACTGGGAAGTTCTGTATTCGCATGCCAGGTGAGTATTCCAGGAGCTCCAGGCTTTCCTTTCTGCCCAGCCAGTGAGATTCCTGCAGAGTAACACACACCTCTAGTGAGTCCTTGAAATGCCACCCACCCCTGCTGTGGAAATACCTGTGGCACCACTGCAAGTTAAAACCTGCCTGGATTTTTCATGCTGAAAATCTTCATGCCTTCTTTGAGATCATCTCTTCTAAAGCTGACCCTTTTCTTGCATCATCTTATCTCTGATTAAACTCTCAGCTAAATGTGAGCGTCTGCTTTCAGGCTTTAATAAACTTTGTCTTCCTGCCTCCTGTGGCTCTGAGGCATCCTAAATGCCACCTATAACAAGAGTGGGTCCATTGTGCTGCAGCCTGGCAGATCTTTGTTTTGAGGAGCAATACCATAATGCTCCAATTCTTTGGAAGCTGAGAAACATTTTAAATGAGCCTCTGTGGATGGTGCTGCCTATTATCTGTGTAATGAGAGAAGGAAAGTATTATGAAATCCCCCCAGTTACAAATTTTGCCATTCGTCTTGGTCCCACGACTAACAGGACTCTGCTGTTCATTTGGTCTGAAGAGATTAATCTTATTTCCTTTAGAGAACTGTTAGCCATTTGCAAGATTAACATTCATACTGGGAGGCTAGACCTTAAAATTAAATGGAAATGCTTTCAGAGCAAAGCTCTTCTATTCCTTAGTGGGAGCATATTGATCTCACCAGGCTTTATTATTGAGGATGAAAGGAGCAGTAAGAGTGAGTGGTTGAGGCGAGTGAAGTAAATGTATTACTTAAAACCCCTTTTCAAATGAATTCCCTTTCGTTCTGGTTCTACCCAAGTGTTCTGTGCCATGTGTTCCTGCTGCAGGTGTGGTATGCTGCCTCTTATGCTGAGTTTGTGAACCAGAAGATCCATGACATAACTGAGGAGGAAAGGAAGGGTAACGTGGGCTCTTGTGCTCTCTGCGTGGTGGTGGGTGGGTGTTGCACTTCTTAGTTTTGAGTACATAGCCTGTACAGTGCTCCCAAATTTCTGCTAGGTTGGGAAAAGCTAAACCAGATCTAGATTTTGTTACTGAGATTTGTTTCCACCAACCCTTCCCATGCTGGTATTACAGTGATTTTAACCTCTTGCCTTAGTCTCTGGAAGCATTGGGCTGCTGCTGGGAGAGGTGTGTTTCTGTGTCAGGAACTGATGTGCAACTGCTTGAGATGGAGAAATTTCTCTTGATCTCCCCTAACTTGTGCCAGAGGCACCATCCTGTGCTCTTCCACATAGGGTGAATTTCAGAATGTTCCTGAATTTTAGACATTTGATAGTGAATTGTCCAAGGACATTTTTTTCCTCTCTGTGATGGACTGTGGTCATGGCACAGCACAGAGGGGATAAAAGCAAAGCCAAATGGAGCAGTGCTGGGTATTCTGCAGCCTGACCAACCTTCTGGGGGGAAATGTGGCCCACAGGAAAAAGATCAGGTGTTCACTTGGTGGGGACTGAAGTGCTGTTACTGACATTCCCACCTGGCTGCAGTTCTCAGGGAGCAGGAGAAGAACTGGCCCTGCTACGAGTGCAATCGGCGTTTCATGAGCTCGGAGCAGCTCCAGCAGCACCTCAACTCCCATGACGAGAAGCTGGACTTCTTCAGCAGGTACTGAGAGCTTGAGCTCTGCTGCCTGGCAATGGTGCTTCCCCAGACTCGCCCAAAGGAGAGGCTTTGCCCTGCAGGTTGTAGGGCCTGACTCGGAAGAGAACAGGTTGGCACCATGGGGAAAGAATGTGGCACCAAGATCTGCTGGTGTAAGAGAATTGGTGCAAGAAGTAGCTTGAAGGAAATACTCTGTTGAAACTGGTGGAATTCTTTTTCTTATTTGGCTTTTAGGGTTTTTTTTGCCAATGACTTAAAAACCTGCAGTATTTCAATACCACAGGGTTGAAATACTGATGTTTTTCAGATGAATGGAGATAGTTGTGAGGGCAAGGCTTCCAGTGCTTTGGCTCCTTGTTGGGCTGGCAAGATAATTTATCTTGTTAAAAACTGAATCTACAAACATCCATCACAGAGCAGAAGACATTGGTGTCTTCTTTTTCCTGAAACGTTTTCTTTTGCTGTTTTGTCACAGAATTGTTCTCTTCTGTTTAGTGCCTGACATCAATGGCCCAGTGCTTTTTTGGGGAGGGGTGTTTTGGCTTCAGATTTTAAACTGGTTTTCTTGTGCACTTACTCCATGTTGCTGAAAATGCTTCCAGCACACCGTGTGTGCTGCCGGAGCGTTGGAAGTGGGAGAGTTGCCATGGCAGAAGACTTGCTAGAAGTCAGTGGTCCCCTCAGTCCCATGATTACTGAAATAAATGTGTTTTGGGCTTTGGTTTCTCATAAAGCACAGAACAAATAGATACCAGCCAGAAAGTATTGTTTCTGCTGCCAGAATTTCTTCAGGTTTTATTATTTACTGCAGGCCACTGTTGCCGAGTCGAATGGAAGAATAGTGATGCTGAGAGGGAATGCATCAAATCAGTGGAGAATCCAAATGCATCTCTTTCTGTCTAACCTGGAGCACTGTGTGTCCTGCAGAGCCAGAGGCCGAGGTCGTGGGCGAGGGAAGAGGAGGTTTGGACCAGGCAGGCGGCCTGGGCGCCCTCCCAAATTCATGCGCATGGAAGTAACCAGTGAAAACGGGGAAAAGGGTGAAGAAGGGACACAGGTATATTTTTGGAGATGGAGAGGAGGAAGAGAATATCCTCTGGGATGTAACCTCTTGACTAAAAAGGAATTTGGGACATCAGTACAAACTGAGGGTGTGGTTTGGATTTAAACCTGAGTAATTTTGGAGCTGGAATTCTCTGCCAGGAGAGCACGCTGCTTCCCTTCCATAAAAACTGTCAAACCACTTGCATTTCTCCAGCAAGTTTCATCCCAGAGCACTTAGCAGTGAGGTGGGTTATTGCAGCAGTTTAGCAGCATCACAGAAGTAATTTAGGCAGTAAAATTGTAATGGGAATTTAGGTTCCTATTTGTCCTTTCTGGAATGTGAGGTCAGCCTGCTCTTATAACTGCTGCTGGTGGAATTAAATCAGTTTGAGCCATGATTCGCTATGATGTTTTAATATTAACAGAAGGGCCTCCTGTAGGCAGGCTTATTGCAAAATGTTCTTTTGCTTGTGGCTGTTGGTTATATTCTGTAGGGACCCAGTGCAATATGCATTCAAGTCAAATGCTAAACTCTCTGCTGCCCGTGCTCAGGTTACCACTGAGTCCTTTTCTGAGTGGTGTCAAAAGGGATCAGGGCTCTGTTTTGTGACTTAGCTGAAAGCTGATATCTGGAGTGGTAATTTTCCTCTGGCATCTCACTGGGTCACGGCTCTGTGCTGACTCAGAGGGGGGATGTATTCTCTGCCCGTGGATTCCTGCTGCAGTGCCCTAAAGGCTGCCCTGAGTGCAGGCAGTCCAGGCTCACCCTCTCTGCAGGCTGACATGAGCCCCTTTGAGCCAAATAAATACAGTTCTGCTCCCGAGCCCTTCACCCTGGGCACAGTCCCACACTAATGGGTGTGAGTGGCCTCTGGAATGGAGGTGGATCATGCCCTGCCAGCCTGAGGCATGGCCAGGCTTGGAGTGTGTGTGTGCAGGGCAGCAGGTGATGCCCCAAGCTTTTGGAGGTCTGCCCACCCCTCTGAAGGCCAGGCAGGAGTTCTGCCTGAGAGGCAAGATGTGAGCATGGTTAATGCCAGCAAGGGTGGAAACTTGCCTCCTAAATCTGGGCTGGACAGCTGGCTGGTGGATTGTTCTGCTAAGGGTGTCTCTCTGATGAGGGATGGTTTGTGAGGGTCTCATTGCTCCTGGCACCCTGATTTTCTTCTCCCACACCCACTTTTGTGTTTTGACAGCATAATTCTAGTGCTCTGTTTCCTAGCTTGTGCTTTTAAGCTTCCTTAGTTGCATTAAGTGGTGTCAAGTAAGGAACTATGTGTTTTTTTCATGTGATACAAGAGGATTCCAACCCAGAGGAGTTATTGGAACTTAGAGGGAAAGAATGTTGATTTTTTTTGGCATGTGCTTCCCACTCACAACACGCTCCCTTTTTATGGTAATGCAAAAAAGGAGAAAAACAGCTTTGTGTGATAAATGTTAGTGATGTGTGCAGAGCTGGAAACTGGGGAGAAAAACAGAGTGCCCAGTGTAACCCCATTCTTTGTCACTCTCCAGCACTCCAGAGAGTGTGTCAGAAAGGAGAAGACACTGCTAAGGACTCATTATAATGTTTCAAAGTGAGAACAGCTTAAAGGAGACAGAAATTCTCTTCTTTCCCTGGTCTGCACTAGTCACTTTGGCAATAAGGTTTGTCCCAGCTCAGCCTATCCCACCTTTGGTTAAAGCAGGAATAGCCCTGAGTGCAGAAGAGCCTCCCTGGCTGTTCACACCTGGATAATGCTGCTTTTCTGTGGCTGGCCAGGAGAGTCGCCCCCCTGCAGTGATGAGCAGTGTTGCTGTAGGTGAGGGTGGTCTGGGAAGGGTCAGTGGCCGTGGCAGGAGGGCTGGAGGAGTTGGGCTGTTGGAGTGTTTTGTTCGTGGATCAAAGAGCAGAAATGCTGTCGTGTGCTGAGTGCTGTTCCTCAGTGGGTGGGGGGAATAATCACCGGTTGTGTGGTTTGCGATTTCAGGACTTGCTGCATTTTTCCAGCAAGGGGCAGTTTGATGAGGCCGGCCAAGCCACCCTGAACGGGCTGGAGCAGCAGGAGCAGACTCCGGTGGCGCCGGAGCCGGCGCCGGCCCTGGAGCAGCAGGAGAGCCAGGCACTGCAGGTGCAGCCACAGCACGAGGGCAGCGCGGTGCCCACGCAGAGCACCATGACGGCCGACGACATGAGGAGAGCCAAGCGCATCAGGGTAAGCACCGGGTGGCACGTCCCATCCCCTCCCCTCTCCGTGCCCCAGGGACTGCCAGACCTGCCCGCCACGACCAGCTGGGCTGCCTCTCGCTGCCGCATCCATCGCCAAATCCTGAATAAAGCATCTCCTCACAGGTTTCTTAGCGCTGAGGAAGGCAAATCTCAGGTTAAGAACCCGTATCTCGTATGTTAGTGGGAACTGGTCAGCAGTTGGAGCTGATGGAATTCCAGCACTAATTCCCTTGTGGAGCACAGTCCATCCAGGCAGGGGGGCTTCCAACAGCCGGCGCCATCGCCGTGCCATGGCACAGACTAATGACTTGCTCACAGCACCATCTGTGTCTCTCCGAACCCTCCTGCAGATAGTTGCCAAAGAACAACCACAACCTCAGCTTAGATGATGCTGATATTTAGTTATAAAATCCTTTTTTTGGGGCAGAAAAACTTGCCTTTGAGATCAAAACCAGTGCTAAGAGCTTTGTGTACTGACAGCAAACACTTTGAGCCTGAGCTCTGTGTCAAGTGGGTGAGCTGTTTTTTCATTACTATGTGTGGGAGGGAAATGATTCGAGCAAATAATCCTTGAAGTTGTGTAACTGGGAGATGGGTTTATTTAGCTTAAAATCTTTTCTTTTTTCTTCCAAGTGTAAAATTTGGATTAAAGAAAGGAACAGCTGCAATGGGGGTAAGAGTTCATTTTTAGGGGATGAGAAAGGATTAGAAAAGAGTTGAATTTTCTGTGCAGGAAGATGTTGAGGCAAATTTTTTTTGCAGTTTATAGCAATATATATGCAAGACCAGTGGTGGTGTTACACCAAAAATGCAGTGGCATGTGTGGAAGGAAGAATTTGACTTGGGCACATTAAGACTGCACAGTTTTTAACCATCTAAAATGCTTGCAAGTCTCCAAATGACAAGGTTCTACCAGTAATTTCATTTTCATACATTAAAAGCTTGAGAGGTTTTTCCTGAATGTATTGAAGGGCAGGTAACAGAGTACAAAGAGATGCTGAGTCTTTGGCAGTAAAGAGCATGGGAATGGACTGGTTAGTGTGCTACAGCCTCCTCAAGAGGAAGAGAAAGTGTTGGGCATTCCCCTGAACTTTGGAACCCAAGATATGCACTGGGAATCTTTTGAAATAGTAAATGTGGGTAGAAAGGGGCAGAAGTTCTGAAGTTACTCCTTTGTCTTGTGACTTCTCTTTTGTTCCCTGGGAATTCGTCACAAACAGATGACAGCTAAGGGAGTGCAGTGGTGGTTCAGTGACATGTTTGTACCTGAAATCTTCTTACTTCCCCTGCATCTGGCAGCTCGTGTTCAGCAGAGTTCTGGAGGTGTTCAAAGCCAGCAGCACTGTCAGAATGGCAGATGGATGGTTGCACAAACCTTTCCATATTGCATCAGACTATGAGCAATGAGACTGAGATAAGGCTAAACCAGCAAGCATTGTTTTCTGAGCACTGAAAAATCATTTTCTGAACACTCACTCAGCTCAGCTATTCACAGCACCTGCTTGTAATAACATTTACTTAATAATACAAGCAAGCAAACATTTGGTTTTGACATGTGTAGCACATTATTCACTTCCAAAGAACAGGGAGAAAATCCTGGCTCCTTGTTACGATCTGGAGACCTGTGTAGCTCTACTTCCTTATTACTCAGATAGGATTTAATTTTCAAAAACAGTCATTCTTTGGGAATTGCTTTGGCTGTTCTGAAGTTTAAGGCAGTGACACTCTGAGAGTGGTTTCATTCTAGCTGGAAGCACTGATCTGTGGTGCTCCAGAGTTCAAGTCCTGAGAGGATCAGTTCATTTTTCTGCCTCTGCTTTTGAGCCTGTGGAGTTTCCTTGGAGGCCAGACCTGAACTGTGGCAGTTGTGATATACCCACCCTTCAAGATACTCTTGTAACACGCTGGAGGAACATTGTGGTGCACAGCCAAGATGAATATTTGTTTTTAATTCATTTCTGGGCAGTATCTCGAGTGTCTACGTGCTGATGCCAGAACCTGGCAGGGATAGGGACGTGATTTGGAAAGCACAGTCACTTCCTTCAGGATGAAAAGAAATGCAACCAGTTGTGTAACAAGAAGTACAGCCAGTAAGATGAGGTTAGAAAAAGTCCCTTCTCCTTAACTTTTTCACTCTTCTAATCCCTGCCCTATTGCCATCCTGCCCTAATTATTCCCTTCTGCTGAAAGCATTTCATTCTCACTGTGGCTCGCAGTGGGCATTGCATCATTCTTCATCAGCTGTGGAAAAACAGGAAAGGTCACAAAACACCTTCAAGATTATCTGTGGTTTTTATCTTTGCCCTTTGACTCCCCTTGGGCAGTTACTAACTACACAGTAAAGCTTGAAGATCTGCTTAGTGTTTCCTGAGGCAAAAACCTGAAAGGAGTAAACTCCAGTTAGAAGAGCTGGCCCTCGTAGTGACCTGCAGAAGTCAAGACTTCTGTTTTCAAGTCCTTTGCATAACATGAGTATTTTTCTCTCCCTCAATGCTGCCTGCTCAGCTGGAGCTGCAGGTAGGTTTGAGTTTTTGTTTCATTGGGTTTTTGCTCTATCTGATCCAGTGGCACGTGCCAACATCACCTTCCATGTCATTCTGTCCAGCTCCTGTTTAGTGTTCCCTGGTTGACCTCGCACTGTAAATTGTCACATTTGTTCTTCCTGAAGCAACCGCTGTCCACAAATAAGTGTTACCTGAAGAACAATTTGCATTCCTCTAGTTCTGTTCATGCCAATTCATTGCAAATTTAAGGTGGATATTACAGGAGTAAACTGCTTGCATAAAGAGCTGTGATATCCATCTTAAAGTTTTGGAGGATTTATTTGCACAATTGCTGGTGCTGGATCAATATTATGAGTTAATGAGACAACACTTAGTTCTCTTTTTCTGTTTTTATAGTTGATAGCTTATCTAGCTGAAGAGCAGTAAAACATTTCACCCTTCTGTAGCCTTTGGATAGCAGTGGGACTGTGTTGAGTTACTCTGCTGTCCTCCCACTCATCATCCTGGTTAGGTACCAGTGATCAAACAGCAAATTAGTAGTGCAGTTCAGAACTTGAAGTGCATCTCTTCAGCCATATATATTTTATTGGCATATCTCTGTGGTTAGGGGGCAATTATATACTTGTGACTCCATACAACACATTAGTTTTACCACAGCACATGTGTGTCTTCCCAATTTCCAGGGTCACTTAGAGCAGATTCCTGCATTTCCCATTGTCTCATTTGTAAAATGGAGGCTGGAGATGATGACAGTTCATTTGGAGCTCCTGTATTAAACTGTTAGCTTTTCTTGTGGCTCTCCTGTTCCTTCCCTGGAATGGAGGTCTAGGCTTCCCTCTGCAGTCCAGATGGTGAAAAGGAACTTACGGGCTCAGGAATTTAATCCTTAACACAGCATTTCACAGTATTCCCAAGCTGTTCCCTCACTGCAGCAGAAGAGCTCCTAACTTCACTTACTCAGTGTCAGCTGTTGGCAGGCACTTCAGGGACACATAGCAAATGTCAGCTGTCACATTCCCACACGGAGAGGAGACAGGAAACCAGGGAAATCTTTTTGCAGAATGTGTCTCATGGAGAGTGGGTCATATGGAACATGTGTGAGCAGAGGTGTCAGGAATGTTCTAGTGCTGTTTGGAATCCCAGAAGGGTTTGGGTTGGAAGGGAAGTGAAAGATGATCCAGTCCCACCCCTGCCATGGGCAGGGACACCTCCCACCAGGTCACTCCAAGCCCCGTCCAACTTGGCCTTGGACACTCCCAGGGATGGGGCAACCACAGCTTCTCTGGGCAACCTGTGCCAGGGCCTGCCCACCTTCACAGCCAAGAATTCCTTCCCAATATCCCATCTTACCCTGCCTTCCAGGTTATTTCTCTAGATTTTGTGTGTAACATGTGAAAAGAGAAGATATCCGTAACTGACTATTTATAGATCTTATTTTGGAGAACAGCAAATAATGCTCAGACTTCCTGCTCAGAGCATTGCAGTGTGCTTTGAGTGCAGCATGGGTGCCAGTGTGCTGTGGGATCTCACACGTGCAGAGGTGGGAGTTAATTCCAGCTTTGCAACTGTCCCACACAAAAGTTCTCAGCCAATATTGAAATGCAGGTGCAGGACACCTTTCCCTCTTGCTGCAGGCAACATGTCCAGCAGTATCTGTTCTTCCAGCAGAAACAGCTGGGCTGGCTCTGAAATTTATCTGAAAGGGAGAAAGAGAAGAGTCAAACATCATGAAATGTCACAGAAAAGGTAAAGTGAAGGAAAACACACAGCAAAACAAACTAGGGGCTGAGAACAGACATTGTGTGCACAGTAGGAGTGGAGAATTGCTCACAAGGTCTTACTTGCTGCTCATAAACCTGCCATTCTGCCCCTGCTGTCACGTTTTGAAACTCTCTTCTTTTTGCTAACAACAGAAAGGTTTAGAGCAGCACCTCCTGAATGTGTGTTCCAGCAGAGGTTTTCCAGGCAATGCTAAAGCACAGCTGCGTGTCTCATTGGGGATCTTTGGTGCAGAAGGTGATGTAAAGGGCTGTGGAATTTCATAAGCCCTGCTCCTGAGGGAAACAGGGCTGGCTCACCATCTCTTTGCGTGGTGGCTGAACTTGTGACCTCGTCCCCCAAAACCAGCCGGAATTGCAGCTTTTCCCAGGGCCAGGTCTGAACTTCAGGGAGGACTTACAGAAAATACCATCCTAAAGGCAAGGCAGCTAAATAGAAGTTAGGGATGGAGAGGAAGCTGTGCAGAGTGCTCTGTTAACCCGGGGGTGACCACAGGTGTGTCCTTGGCTCCTGCCCTTCACAGCCTGTGAAACGGAGACAGAAGTTTAGGTTCCCTGCTCATCAGGTGTGTTTAATCCCAATGTGGAATCTGTGCATACCAAAGGCAACAGTGTCCGGGCTCTTTCTTGCAGAACGCGGCCCTGCAGCACCTGTTCATCCGCAAATCCTTCCGCCCCTTCAAATGCCTGCAGTGCGGGAAGGCCTTCCGGGAGAAGGACAAGCTGGATCAGCACCTGCGCTTCCACGGCCGCGAGGGCAACTGCCCCCTCACCTGCGACATCTGCAACAAGGGCTTCATCAACAGCGGCGCCCTCGAGAGCCACATGAAGTTCCACATGGACCAGAAAACCTACTCCTGCATCTTCTGCCCAGAGTCCTTCGACCGCCTGGATCTGCTCAAGGATCACGTGGCCATCCACGTCAGCGATGGCTATTTCACCTGCCCCACCTGCAAGAAACGCTTCCCAGATTTCATCCAGGTGGGATGCCGTGCTGGACTGAGGCTCTGCCTCACGGGTCTCTCTCAGGGCTGTGGATTTTTCAGTCCTCTCCCTGTGAATGCTGCACAGCAGTTGGTTCACGTAATAAAAGGGTTCATGTCAGAAGTGGAAGAATGACCAAGCACTGCTAGGTGTTGTCTTATGCCATCAAAGTGCTCTGTCCTCTCAGTAATCAGATGTGATGCCTCAGTCTGGCATTAGAAGACACTGCACTGCAGGAGGGTGGTCCCTTATTCCCAATAAATGCCTGAAGCAGAGCTCCTGGTTACTACAGCTCCATGGCACAACGAGGGATTGTCTTTTGCTGTACTCAGCTTATACTTGAACACACCTTGTCTTTTGTCCTTAGAACTCTCAACAAAAAAAACGGTGGTTTGACATCTTTAATCCCTTGCCTGTTTTTTGTCAGGATAATTCATTTGAACAGCTTGCAGAAATGCCAGAACAGATCAGGATACTCTGCTTCCTGACTTCCCCCCTGGGCTTCAGCTGGGCACTTTGTTCTCCTCCCCTGCACGCTGGAGCAGTGGGCAATGCAGCCACTCTGTGCAGTGATCAGAACACTTGGGGAAGGTCATTAATAGGACTGTAAAGATTCTATTTCCATGTCCAGTAAGAAAAAAATGAGATGTACCATTAGCATATTCGTTATCCTTTCTAGGGACAAAGCAGTTGATGTGTCTTACTGAGCAGCCTGACTGAAATGGAGATGTAGGAACCCAGTTTGTATCAGTAATAGCAACTGATAGACTGTCCACTAGGCTAAAGAGGAAAGGATGGGGAAAAGTGATTTACTAATACAATTCCATCCTGGCAGAAGCCCTTTATCTTCTGTAAATGTTGCACAAGGAAAAATGTTGGTGATTCAGAAACGCCATACTGCAACCTAATTCCCCATAAACTTCCCCATGCAAATGATCAAGTCAGAAGAAGGATCCATGGCCTTTTTCCAGCTATTCAGCTCTGGTTTTGGAATTTAACGATTTTTTCTCACTATATGAATAATTATGTCTAGTCACTTCTGCCTACTTAAATACTTCTATTTGGAACAGATAAGGATACCAAGTTGTTCCATGTATGATCAGTATTAGAAGATGGTAAAGATTTAATTAGAGATCCATTTCTTGAGTAGTGCTTGCATTTCAAATGTCAGACCTCATTAGTTCCTTTATTTGGTGGCATGGGGGAGAACCCCACTAGATGTTTGAAGAGGCCAAGGATAGTCCCAGGGTATGGAAATATAATTACCATGCAGGAATGGTGTGCAAATGCTTTCCTGATTAAGGCTTTTTGTTTTTTGCCAATTGTAATTGCAAGCTCATTCTCTGTGATTGAAAGGAATTAGTCCCTGCATTTAGATTCCTTACAAATGAAGGGGAGATAATGAACCCCCGGCTGAATGTGTTAACTCGAGGGTGATTCAGGACAGCATCCTGGACTTCACTGCCCATTAAGTGCAACTGCGCCGTAGTTGATGCCTGAAGGAATCAGTACTGAGGAAATCAAATCATCCGTCCAGATGAATAATAAAGATGTTATGGCTTTATAGGAACTATTGTTGAGACATCTGTTTTGATCAAGTGCTTTTGAAACCAAAGCAGATCAGACAGCTTCAAGACCTTTTTCCGTTCTTATGGCAAAGAGTTTCCAAGACTTTTACCACTCGCTTCCCTGTTGAATAAGCTCCATTTCTGTGTGATCTGCCATTCCAGGTCAAGAAGCATGTGCGCAGTTTCCACTCTGAGAAGATTTACCAGTGCACAGAGTGTGACAAGGCTTTCTGCCGGCCTGACAAGCTGCGGCTCCACATGCTGCGGCACTCGGACCGCAAGGACTTCCTCTGCTCCACCTGTGGCAAGCAGTTCAAGGTGAGCTGGCTCTGGGCTGGGCCATTCCTCATGCAGCAAACACCACTCCTTCAAGTAGCTGAGCTTGTGTTCTCAAAGTTGGAGGTGCTGCAAGTTGTATGTACTACTTAGTGTTGTGTGTGAGCCACGACATCATTCCTGAAGGACAAGGGGCAAGACCACCCCACCGTCTTACTGCAAACAGGTCTTATTTATAATAATTTAACAGCAAAGGGACTTTCTGTCTTCATGCAGCTCCACTGCCAGGTGCTTGGGCTGTATTGTTTATATCAGTTCAGTTAAGAAAATCCCTGCTGACACCAGTGAACTAATAATATTCCTAGCAGAAGTGCCTGTGTCCATGACATCCATCCTGTCAGCACATGTCATCCAGATGCCTTTCCAAGTCCCACCAGAACAGATGGGGCAGACTGCGAGCCAGGTAAACTATGGTGGCAGCAGCCTGCTCCTTGTCACTGGGTTTGTGATGGGACACTCAGAGACTGGACACTTCTGGGAGAAGCAGCACATTTTCCTGAGCGGAAAAGTTTCAGAGAGATCTCTGAAAAGTCACATTCAGAACAGGTTGTAAGGCAGTGACCAAGGTGATGCTGAAACTTTCCTCCGTGGTTGCTCTCTCCCAGAGGAAGGACAAGCTGCGGGAGCACATGCAGAGGATGCACAACCCAGAGAGGGAGGCCAAGAAGGCCGACCGGATCAGCCGCTCCAAAACCTTCAAGCCCCGGATCGCGTCCACCGACTACGAGAGCTTCATGTTCAAGTGCCGCCTCTGCATGATGGGCTTCCGCCGCAGGGGCATGTTGGTGAGTGCCTGGCTGCTCTCACAGCCTCCCTGCTCTCCTCTGGTCCATAGATAGGGAGTAAAGATGGAATTCTGGTGGCTGGAACGCAGCAATCTTGGAAGGGACCACCTCGCTCCAACCCCCCTGCCACGGGCAGGGACACCTTCCACTAGACCAGGTTGCTCAGAGCCCTGTCCAGCCTGGCCTTACCCAGACAGGGTGCTGTGAAATGGAAAATTTTATAGCTTAGCTGAGATGATACATTGTCTTCTAAAACTGTGTCTTATCTCTTCAGCAAGCGTGTCTTTGCACATTTCACTGCCTGCCTTGTATGTCTGGTTGTCACTCGCATATTTCAACACTAAGTAATGCTGACTGATGTGTGTTGTATTTAACAGAACATGAGATGAAAATATTGCCTAGTTCAGCCTTACTGCTTCAGTTTTCTTTACTGTCTTTCCTGGTTTCTGTTTCTCCTCCTTCTTGAGGGCCTCTCCTGGCCATGTCCTGTCACTGCCTCTGGGTAAAGGCTGTTCTGCAGCAAGAGGTCTTGTTTGCAAAGGCTTCCTGGGGGTTGTGATCTGAGCAAAGGCCTTTACACATCCTCACTCTCAGCTGCAAGACAGTTCTGGCGAGCTATTTGACCCCTTATTTTGATTAGGGAAACTGTAAATGAGATCTGGCAAGACCACACTGACCCTCAGCAGCTGTGAGTGCACCCTTGCAGCACCAAACGCTCCTGGTGCTGATGCCTTGCATCATTCACTTTTGGTTTGGCTGTTATCCATGTCTGGGAGAAGCAGCAATTATTTGGCTTCCAGCTGTAATATGTTCTTGTTCTCTGTGTTTCTTTCTCCTAAGGTGAATCATTTATCAAAGAGACATCCAGACATGAAAATAGAAGAGGTGCCAGAGCTCACGTTGCCCATCATCAAACCCAACAGAGATTACTTCTGTCAATACTGTGATAAGGTGTGTGGGAAGTCACCCCTCAGAGGACAGCTCAGTCCCAGCCCTCTGTGCAACCAATTTGTCTCTGCGTAGAAATCTCTGGCAGGGTTTGGAGCTTTTTTTTGAGGTGGTTGCCAGCAAAATTCCTGATGTACTGTCCAAAAAAATGAAGACACGATGCACTTAGGCCAAGGCAGTGGAATGCTAATTGAAAACTGCAGTCTTTGGCATTGGGAAGCAAACACGGTGATCCAGCAAACATTGACCCTTAGTCCTGCGTCAGCCCAGGACTGAGTATCCTGTCTGTCTGCAATTCCTGAACACTTAAGTTCTTTTGGTTTCTGTATCACTTCTGAAAGTCTCTAACCCCTGTTATTGTAAGCTGCTTATTTAGTCACATGCCAGTAATTCCCAGTGTTCAGTGGAGCCTGAAGCTCTTTCTGCAGTGCCTTTGGGTTCCTGCCCTTTGCTTTTTGTGCATGGGGGCATTTATTTACCAGGGAGTATATTTTAAATGCCCTTATCCTCAGTATGTTCTTCAGTGATGCTTCCTTTCTTTTGTTTGAAGGGACAAAAAAATAGTTTTAAGTAATATTACAGAATATTCATTCATTGCTGTGCCTGAAGAGAGTTAAAAAATATGTTGATCACTGAGCTAAAACAGTTTGATACTTTGTGTGTGAGGAGAATGGAGGCATCAACCCTCATTACAAATGAACATTGGGCAAATTACAGCCTTGGTGATCAGTGGCTTCTCTGACATTTGACCTTCAAGTACCAGGCAAAAAGGGTTTTCCTTTTGCTTCCCTGTCCTGCTGTGATGTCTGGTTGTGGCATACAGTATATTCTCAAAAGGCTTCTCTGTGCTGCACAAGGAGCTGGTTGTTTTTACAGCTTGATTAAGCACTGGGAGGTTTATTTATGTTCATGCATTATGTTGTAATTTTGGGGGGATTTAACTAAACACAGAGAGTTGTAGAATGTGCTGAGTTGGGAGGGACCCGTGAGGATCATTGAGTCCCGTTCCTGGCCCTGTGTGGGACACCCTAAGAATCTTAGAATACCCCAAGAATCCCACCACGTGCCAGAGAGTCTCTTCCAAACACTTCTTGAACCCAGACAGGCTTGTGCTGTGACCACTGCCCAGACAGCAACGTGCAGACCTTCCAGACAAAGACAACTGGGAGCTGTTTCTGTGCAGACATCAGCAGTGCACCTCTGTAATCCCAAACCTTTCCCTGCAGGTGTACAAGAGCGCCAGCAAACGCAAAGCACACATCCTGAAGAACCATCCTGGTGCTGAGCTGCCTCCAAGCATCCGGAAGCTGCGCCCTGCGGGCCCGGGAGAGCCGGATCCCATGCTGAGCACCCACACCCAGCTCACAGGCACCATTGCCACCCCTCCTGTGTGCTGCCCTCACTGCTCCAAGCAGTACAGCAGTAAGGTATGAGGTGTTTTGGCCCCGAGAGGCACAGCCTGTCCCTGGTGATGCTCTTTCACCACAGCCCCTGTCACTCTCACTCTGAGTCAGAGCACTGCTTTCATAGTGTGTGCTGACACAGCCTGCTTGTTTTAGGGCTAAAAAGTTCCATGAATAGAGGGCACAAGATTGAAGGAAGGAAGGAATGGAAAAGTGATCACAAATGGAAAAGCTTGGAAACTGCTTGCTGACAGTTCCAAGCGAGAGGAGCGGGGAAACAAAACACAGAAAAGATGACCCTCAGAAGAAGTCCCCAAAATACTTGGCTGTGTTGGTGCAAAAAGCTTCCTGGACATGCTGTTTGGGGAAACGTTTCAGTGTCAGGTAGCTCTGATCAGCAGCAGCTTTGTGATCCTTGTTTCCACCTTGCTGACCAGAGCATCCCATAGTGTGAGTCTCAATGCTGCCTCACTGAGGGTAACTTAAAAGCTGCAGTTGGGTGGGCTGTTGGATTTCACAGAATGTGCTGAGTTGGAAGGGACCCACAAGGATCATCGAATCCAACACAGTCCCATCCCCAGCAGTCCCACCCTGTGCTCCTAAGGATCATCCAAATACTCCCTGAGCTCTGGCAGCCTTGGTGCTGTGCCCACTGCCCTGGGGAGCCTGGGCAGTGTCTGACCACCCTCCTCTTCCCCTGGCCCCCAGCAGAGCTCTTGGCCGTCCTCCTAATGCTCCTTTGTTTGTTCCTGCAGACAAAGATGGTGCAGCACATCCGGAAGAAGCACCCCGAGTTTGCTCAGCTCCCGAACACGATCCACGCCCCACTGACCACAGCTGTCATCAGCTCCACCCCTGCTGTCCTGGCCACCGACAGCACCACTGGGGAGACTGTCGTGGTAAGGGCTGCAGGCACAGCCAGGGGAGGGGAACAAGCACAGCAGGAGCCCTCTGGTGTTAGTGATCTTGGTTTATTTGGCAGACATCATTTTAAAGCCTGTGTTAGGATGTGATTGGAGATCGCTTCTGGTTTTGAGTCTGGTTTAGTTTTGCTCTGCCAGGAACCGTGTATTTCTTTCTGGAGCTATTAAGGATTTTTTTTTTCCCCTCCACATAATTCATTCACACATACCTAATGGACTCAGGAACACACATCTCATGGATTTTCACTGGGACTGTTCCCCTGATGTACTTGTAGTTCTTGGGGTCAAGAGGATGTGTTTAACAGTGACTGGGGACTGGATCCAGCTGTGCTTAGGGAGTCAAGATGCGTGTAGACCTTTGGACAGTGCAGCACTGACTGATATGACTCTCCACTGGCTGATCTCCACTGTTAATACATCACAGCAGTGAAAGCTGAGACTAGAAAAAGTCTTGTGTCCTTCAGTGGATGCTGCATAGTTGTAGAAATCCTGTTGATCACAGTTGAAAACTTCCTGTTTGAAGACTAAGTGGATGAAAGACTGTTTTGCTTGAAAATTGAGAGGTTCAGTCAGGATGCTGTTGGGTTCATAAACCTCATTAGTTAGGTATTAAATGCCTCTCCTTACTTCAGAAATACAGTTCTCAAGTATCACTGGCAGGGAAGGGGGGAAGGCGGAATACAAGCGTGAAGCACTTTTGACTTGGAAATAAAGTTAGCTGCTTACAAATGCAGGATTTTTGTTGTCTAATAGAATATTTTTAAGTCAGAAGGTTAAAATAATTAGTTTTATCATGGTATGTTAAGTTAGCCCTTAATGATCCTGACTAGCATTTCGACAGAGGAGAGCAATTCCAGGGGATGATCCCTGGTGAGTACTTGCGACCCCAACCTCTGCACACATTTAAATTAATGAGTAGGTCCCATGTAAGTGTAAATCCAGTGTGATGAAAGAACTGCAGCCCTGCAAAAGTGTATCCACATGTGAAGATGGTCTGTGTCCCTCTCTCTCCCTGCTCAGACAACGGACTTACTGACGCAGGCCATGACAGAGATATCGCAGACCCTCACCACGGACTACCGCACTCCGCAGGGCGACTACCAGCGCATCCAGTACATCCCAGTGTCCCAGTCCACAACGGGCCTGCAGCAGCCTCAGCACATCCAGCTGCAGGTTGTGCAAGTGGCCCAGGTGAGTAACCTGGCAGGGGTCATGCTGTGCTTCTGAGCCCTTCCACACCAAGCCAAGTTCTTGGCGCTGTAGCGCTTGGAGGGTTGTGAAGGAGTAGTTACAAAAAGTGCTGCAGGTTACTTTTTGCACATAAATCAATGGATAATGCATAGGGTTCCCATCCCAAGCATCATGTACTGGGCATAAATAGTCCTGCCAGCCTTGGTCAGCTTGCTGGAGACATCCCAACACAGTCCTGACTTAATTCTCCCCATCTGGCCACCCTTGCTTGAGTCTGCTCTAGGAACATTTTCCAGCAACTGGAAAAGTGGGTCAGTGGGTGACCCATTTTCTGCAGTTCAAGACTAATTTGTACTTCCTTGTTCTCAGTGAGCCAGAGCCAAAAGTTGGGAGTACAGAGAGTGCTTGCTTGTTCCCTTCATATCATCTATTAGAATATTCATTCCCTGACGCTCAAGAGCCTCCTAAAAATAAAACCAGAGTGTAACTGGAGTAACTGAGCTGAGCAAAATACCTCAGGCAGCTGTAAGGAATCAGTGTAGCTTTCAAGTCTGTCTACTGGGTGAAGCTGAAACTAACGTGTGTTTGGATTTGAATCTGAAATTCCATGTTCTCTCTGGCCCCTCATTACAAATCAGGTTATGAATTTGGTTAATCAAGGCCTAAACAATGGCCCAAATTAATGGTGACTGTGGCTGATGTAATGATACAAGAGCATGAATACTGACTCCTGCAGTATTACTAATATTATCAAGATTTTAATTGTCAAGATCTGAGACTTATAATTAAGTTATTGGAATTGGTATCATTAGCAGGTGTTGTTCAAAAAAATCCTTTAAAACCCTTGTCTGGCTATAGAGCTATGCCAGACTACAGAGCTGGATATGCAGATCTCAAGTGTGTGTACATTTTATAGAAAGATGCTTACAGACAAGTGCTCGACACTAATCCTAGTTTTCAGACCCTCTGGTTTGAGTCCAGTCACTGCCACAAACAGCTTGTATGACCTTGGGTGAGTCCCTTCCATGGAGATCACTGAGATAGAACTATCTCAGTGCCATTGCATTTGTTAAGTGTCCTTTATCTCCCAGGAGTGCAAGGAAACCCAACAGGCTTGAGCAGGAGAGCTCCACTAAGGCTCCTACCTCATTATTCCAGAGCTGGTGTCCCAGAAGAGATTTACGTGGCTGCTTCTGGGAAGAACTGGAAATACACACCTCTGCTTTTCTCTTTTGCCCAGGCTACCTCACCTCACCAGTCCCAGCACTCCACAGTGGACGTTGGGCAGCTCCATGACCCCCAGACGTACACCCAACACGCCATCCAGGTGCAGCACATCCAGGTCACAGAGCCATCACCAGCAGCTCAGTCGTCACCACAGGTATTTATTTCCCTCTTCTCTTGCAGGGAATCTTCTCCCTACCAGTCTGCTCAGCTGTCATATTGCGTGTGCTGAGGCAGGAGATAGCCTTTTCTGTGCCATTTCAGGGACCACACATGAAATAACTCTCACATGAACATCTCTAAGATCACCAAGTAGTTCCCAGGTGTCCCAGGGTGTATGTTTTTGGTTGTTGTGGTGGTTTTGTTTGAGTGTTTATTACATGGGGGTTTTGGTGCTTTTTCTTTCCCCTAAGTGTGTACAAGTTAGAGATAAATGGTTGGGAACAGACAAATTCACAGCTTAAACAGAGTTTGTCAGTTAAAAGATGTAAATGGAAACAGGCATTCCTCAAATATTTGAGGTGCACCTTTTCGTGCTGTTGGGTAGAATTTTGCCTCTAATCTCAGCTCTCTGCCACGACTCACATCTCCAGTTTCCTGTCTGTGCTTACTGAACAAGCAGTGAACCAAGCTAGAGGGCAGGGATGAGAGTCTTGCATTTCTTGTGCCTGGTATGATGTGGAACCCTCCCCGTGTCTTCCCTTCATGGGAAGGATGTGTTTGTAAGTACACAGAACTATGCAGTCCTTACCACACCTGGTTTTTTCCTCTAGGTTGGGGGTCAGCCTCTGAGTCCCTCCTCGCAACAACCCCAGCAGGAGCTCAGCCCCTCACAGATGCAGACAGCTCCATCAGCACCAACCCAGGGCTTGCAGCAGCAGCAGCAGGGCTCCTCAGTCCAGCACACGTACCTCCCCAGCACTTGGAACTCCTTTCGGAGCTACTGTGAGTGTCATGGATTGTATTTTCAGAGCTCGTTAAGCTTTGTGGTTAATACTCATAGAGATCAGGGAGATAAAGTTTCAGACAAGTGCAAGTGGTTGTAGTAGCCCTTCTGCTGTAGGTCCATCCTGATCACAGACGTGGCTTGGACAGGCATCACTTTATTCCAGGCCTCCTTTATTCCAAGGAACCTGGATTCATCAAAATGCATGTGCTGGACAGCAGCTTGTTCAGATGTGGATGGGTGTTTGAAGGAATTGTACAGAAGAGGAGGGTGACAGGAAACGATTTCTCCTGTCCGTGCAGCTCTGGATGGCACTTGTGATGACTTGAGTGAGAACGGGATGTGTTGTCTCTCCAGGAGTTCCGAATCTGCAGCTGGTGGTACCTGGAATCATTCTGTTGAGGCCCGTGGAGTTTGACAAGGCTTCACAGCACCTGAATTCCTGTTCAACACCCACTGTTTGACTTTGAATCTTGCCGACATAAGACATGATATTTCAAGCTTGTCTTTGAGTTGGATTCAAGGTCTTGATTCTCCAGTTTCTGTGTTTCAGCATCAGAGATTCAGATGATGACCATCCCCCAAGGGCAGTATGTGATCACAGAGACTGCTGTGGGTACCCCAGTCACCACTGTCAACACAGGGCAAGTCAAAGCAGTTACTCAGGTAAGAAAAATTGTGGGCCTTTTTTTTTTTTTTTCCTCCAGGATAATAAATCAGACATAAAACCTTCAGCTTGAAGGTTAAATCAATGCCAAAATTATGGCTGGGGCACAGAACATAATGCGGTACCTAAAGAGATCCAGACTGCACAGCACAGTCTGTGTGTAGCCACTTACAAAGCCCATACTGTGTGTATGACTCCTTCCAGTTTAAAGTGTTCATTTAATCACGCTTGCAGGACAAAGTATTATTAGTGATACTACTTAGTCTTAAAAAATTTTTATGATTAAGCTGTATGTATTAAACCAAATTTCAGAACAGCTTCTGGACACATTTTGATAGCTTTTTATTATATGTAAGGTTGCAAAATAAAAGGAGTTCCTGCTGCCTTATCTTGTAATCAATCCAGCATAAGGAGGCAGGCAGGCCATTGGACTGTGTTGGTATTGCATACTGGCAGTGCAACTTCTGCTAGAACATGTGAAATGTAGAAAAAACTTTGCAGGATACTTGTGTTCAAAATTTAATCTGTGGCGATGGGTTATTTGTGCAATGAGTTTAACCATTCATTAATTAACCAAATGCCAAGTCAGTCCAATGTCCTTCAAATCTAAGGACAAGTGTTCTGTTGCTCTCAAATACAGTTAAATGAAATAGAGTTTGATTTCCAAGTCCCTTGTTCACACCAAAATACCTTCCAGCAGACTATTAGAACAGAAGTCCCAGGAGATATGATGATCACGAGCTGTTTTTGTCCCCCACACAGACCCACTATGTGATATCTGAGGGCCAGCCCGACCTGGACGGCAAACAAAGCTCGTCGCTGCCCAGCGAGGTCCAGGTGGGCGTTTCCCAGCCCGCGGCCCCCCCGGATTCCCTGGACTCCCAGCCCAGCAGCCAGCAGCAGACCACCCAGTACATCATCACCACCACCACCAACGGCAGCGGTGGCAGTGAGGTGCACATCAGCAAGCCCAGGACTTTCCCAGCAGAACACGAATGAAGAGCCCCCCGCTGTCATCTGCTTGTCTTGGCACCTCCCCGACAGCCCGGCTGTGGGTACCTGGGGCTCGCTGTGTTTTGGTCTGTGTTCACTTACCTTCAACTAAAATCTTGGAGCTCTCGTTAATGCTTTAAGAGGGTTTAAGTCCCCGATGACCATGAAGTACCCTCAAAATTCTTCTGGGATGCTTTTTATGCAGCTTTTAACAAAAAGGACAAGAGAATTGAAACCTGCTTGGCCTGGATTTTATTTTTGGCATGTCTGCTGACCCTTACTTTTCCTTTTTGGAAGTGTCTCCAGCAAACAACTTTTTATTTCAATTGTATGGGAAAAGCTTGTCTAGCTGAAGGCTTCCTGGCAGATTGTTGTATGTATATTTTCAACAGGAGGTCACGATGTAAACTGCCAGAGTATGGCAGAACTGCTTCCTGTGGCTTTGTTTCAGCAGCCAAGGTGAAAGGGAATATCCCAGCTCGACAAGAGCAGACTGCCTGGAGGAAGGAGCAGCAGCAGCCAAGCAGTGGCTCCTTGTGTCCCTGCGTGGGGATGGATCAAACAATGAAGCTGTGAAGATGTGCCGAAGCAGTCCATTAAGTTATTCTTTTTCTAGCCCTCCAGAACTGTTTACATGCTGTTTGCCCTGCCCTGTGTTACCCAGCAGTTCCACAAAGGAGAAGGAGGGTCTTCCACCCGTGTTGTTGGACAGAGGGATTGAAATCCACAGTAGCACCTGTGGGTAGTACAGAGCCACCGTTGTCTCTTTTCCCTGCAGTGTTTGCAGGGGAAGTTGCTTTTTTGCCTGTAAACAAAAAAAGGCTCAGCTTAACCTGCACCTGTGACCTAAGAGAGTGGTGCCAGGAGGAAATGAGGGTACAGGAGCACTGCTCTGAAGCGACAGGATCCTTATGTCCGTTACCACCTCATAGTGAACATGTTTTTCCCCTTCAAGACTGGATGGAGAGTTGGTTACTCTGATTTCCCCCCCNTGTAATTCCTTTGGACAGTTCCATAAAAATACCAGCCCTGGACTCAGGAAGCACACCAGAAACATGCTCGTGGACCACTACTTATGGGACACAGAAAGCCATCTGTGAGGGTTGCCAGCTTTGGTGGACCTGGTCTGTGCACAGAATTCATACTGCATTTAGGGACCAGGAGAAAGGGAAAGAGAAGGTTTATCTTTTAAGGCAGTGTAATGTTTATTCCTTACATAATTCTCCTTCATGGGTCTTGCTGGTTGGTTGGTTGATGCATTCTGGAAGTTGCAAGAAGATGACTAGAACTCCATTGACTCCTGATGGGATACACCATGTATGTCTGAGCCTCCATTCACTGCTGGAAAACTTATCCCAGGATGTCTGTGCATAACAGGATACATTTATTTATAAAATAATAAAAAAAGAGGGATGTTGTGTCTTAGAGGCCGTTGAGACAGAAGAATGTAAAGAGGTTTCTTTAATTTGTTTTCCCTTGTGCTGCACTGAGTGTGACTGCAGGACTCTTTCATGACTATTCCATGGATTTAGGTAAGGATTACTCATGAATAACCACTACAGGTTGTATCAAGTTTTATGGAGTTAAAGCTCTTAGATATGAGAAACTTCACACTCAGGCTGGACGAGAAGAGATCTGGTTCCTTGTGGGCAAAGCTTTGTAGCAGGTACTGCTTTGGTAATTAACAAATCTGTTAATATGGCATGGAAATAGAGATGACAAATCAGATGGCAAATCCTGGCCAGCTCAGAAATGTTCTGAGGTAGCTTTGAAGAGACTTGCCAAAATGTGGATTAATTTATTCCTGGGATTTCACTTCTCTTGCTGTACCAACATACTGGGGCATCAGTGAACTGGCTGAAGTTAAGGAGGACCAGAGCTCCCATTCAGTGCAGTGATGAGTGACCTTCAATTCCATGGATTTGAGAGCTCACCGACTGTGGCAGTGTGGCCAAGTGACCACAATGCCCACTAATTAATCTGAATTAGTGTTGCTGAGGACTTTGGAATTATGTCAGGCATTGTGATGATGATGGTGTGGGAGAAGAGGGAGATTTTGTCTCTGCTTTCTTCAGGCTGCTGCTGATTTAATAATGAGCCAAAAGTAGTATCAGTAGGAAAATAGCAGGCTTGGAAACGGGATATTCTCGGGAGATACTGCCCCACATCAGCAATTCTAAGGTCTTAAAAGTTAGACAAAGATATTCCTGTTAAGGATGTTGCAGATGTGGGGTTTGAATCTATTTTGCTTTATTCACCTTTGTTGGAACGGTTTATGAATGAGGACAATTGTACCAGTTATTTAAAATGGAAAACTACAACAGAAAAGCATTTTAAAACAGCCTTTTTGAACTCAAGTCTTCCTTGTGGGTTTTCACTCTGTCCCCCAGCAGCAGCAGCATAGTCAGGCCACCAGCTTGACATGGGTGAAGTGATTCCAAGTGTCCCAAGTTAAAATAATGCCTTGTCATGGAAGAAGCATCCCTGGAAATAGAAGTACTGTGAATTTACCTTCCAAAATGAGGAACTACAGCGATTGCACAGATGGCAAAAAGAAATTTAAAAA
>VWZG01010820.1:130034-154659 GCA_013396735.1 Grallaria varia
CCACCCCACCCCCCCTGACCGTGCACCCCTCGGACTGCTCGGGCCCCACCTCTTATTTAACTGTGTATGTTTATTGTACATTTGGTGACTGTTGTTGTGTTTGGAGTCTCGTGCAACCTGGCAGGTGTAAAAAGAAAAAAACACACAACCCCTCCTCCCTTGAAATTAATAAATCTTTTTTTCTTTTTTTTAAACACTTGCAACGATTGATCTTTTCTGTGGGGCTGAGGTTTGTTCAGTGGTGGGGAGTAGGTGGGAAGATAAAGGTTATAGGGAAAAATACATTTGCTTGCTGACCTCCCAAACACAACCCAAGGGGGACCAAAGGGAGGTGGAGATCCTTGTAGAGGGTGGGACTTGTTGATATTTTCCAGCTGATAAACCTGGAAAAAAGCTGGATAAACCGGCTGAAAACNTCCCCCCCCCCATTTCTGCAGTGCAGAAGGTATAGTATATTATTATTTTTAAACCAGAACAATCCAAAGATCTCTCGTGTCCCACAGGAGCGTAACTCCGGAGTCCTCTCAGCTGCAAGGTCCGTGTTCTGCTCGGGGATTCAGACTCCTTGGGGCCCACTGCTGTCCCCTGGAGGCGTTCTGGGTCACACTGTCCTTTCCTGGAGGAAAAAACCACCCCACCCCACCCCCCCTGACCGTGCACCCCTCGGACTGCTCGGGCCCCACCTCTTATTTAACTGTGTATGTTTATTGTACATTTGGTGACTGTTGTTGTGTTTGGAGTCTCGTGCAACCTGGCAGGTGTAAAAAGAAAAAAACACACAACCCCTCCTCCCTTGAAATTAATAAATCTTTTTTTCTTTTTTTTAAACACTTGCAACGATTGATCTTTTCTGTGGGGCTGAGGTTTGTTCAGTGGTGGGGAGTAGGTGGGAAGATAAAGGTTATAGGGAAAAATACATTTGCTTGCTGACCTCCCAAACACAACCCAAGGGGGACCAAAGGGAGGTGGAGATCCTTGTAGAGGGTGGGACTTGTTGATATTTTCCAGCTGATAAACCTGGAAAAAAGCTGGATAAACCGGCTGAAAACTCAGAAATACAGGACTACGCCCTCTTGAACCAGCAGGTTTGGTGAAATCCCTCTCCTTGGACTGACACATCCCCATCCCGAGGTTATCTTGGGCACCACCCCTCACCGAGAAAATTAGTATCAGCACTAACTAAAATAACAAGTAGTAAAAAACACAAAATTAGCACAAAGCTAGCTAAAATTACAAAATTAGTACAAAATCCTTAACTAATCGGGGTACACTGTTGCGAGGTTCCAAAGATCCCAGGATTATCTGGGGAAGGGACAAAATCCATGTTCTGGGGCCGTGTCCTTTTTACAGGGTAGGGTCCTCTTTCAATATCAAAGACTAGCTCCCTTAATAGGATTGCAATCAAGCCATAGAAACCTGTAACTTCAGGTTACAGGTTACTAACCCTAACCCATAAATACGTTTTTGATTTTTTTTTTTTTTTTAAGAGGGATTTAAAGACTCAATTTCTCCCAACACCCTCCGAGCCCTGACGATGAATTGCAACCTGGATTCCAGCAGTACCTCAAATGACGGCCTGTCAGGTTAATTAAACACTAAGAAGGCTCTGAGGACACCCGGCGTCGCCAGCGGGGCGGGGGTGGCGTGTCGCGATGGGCGCTGTCGCAACAGAGCCCGTCATGGCGGCCTGAGGGGCGGTGCGCGCAGGCGCGGTGGGCGGGGCGGGCTCCGCGCATGCGCTGCAGCGCCTTCCGCCGGGCCGGGCCGGGCCGTGTGAGGGTAACGAGCTCACCCCCGTCTGTCGCTTTCCCTCGGCTATTCCAACCCCTCGGGTTTAATTTCCCCGTCGTTGTCCCGCCTTATTGTCGCGTGTCTCGTCCCTTCTCCCCCCGCTCGGGTCCGCCCAACTGTGGCTGCCCCAGCCGTGGTGGGGTCGGGGCGCTCGGCCCTGTCCCAGCCTGAGGCAAACCCGGCCTGGCGCGCCCGGCCTGGGAAAAAGGGCTTTTCCAGGGAAAAACAGCCCTGCGAGGGCTCTGCCGGCGTGACCCGTGTTGTAATTGAGGAGTGAATTTTTATATACAAATATATATATGTGTGTGTGTAATGTATGTGTTGTAACTGGAGATGACACAAGTATATACATGTATATATGAAATATCTTACTATATGTTTATAATATAAAAATACATATCCATATATAATATCCGCTGTGTTCTACCTGAAGGTGACATTTTTATACAAGTATATGTATACATATATATATGAAATACCTTACTATATATGTATGATACAAAAATATATGTGTGTATGTAATATTGTGTGTGTTGTAATTGAGGATGACAGTTTTATGCAAGCATATTTACATATATATATGAATTATTATATATGTGAAATATAAATAGATATAATATTGTGTGTATTGTAATTGGAGATTACTTTTTATACAAATACACATACACTTCTGTATGAATTACCTTATATATGTAAAATATAAATATATATATATAATATGCCTCTTGTAATTGGAGATGACCTTTTTATACAAGTACATGTATATATACACACACACACACATATATATATATATATATATATATAGGAAATATTATCTATGTATAATATCCTATTTTATAGATCTGTTGCAGCCCAGTGCCACAGCCTGCACTGCAACGCCCCCCAACCCCAGGAGGCTCCTCAGCCCCCCCTGCCCTGGGCTTGGAGGTGTCTGGGCCTGGCCTTTTTGGCTGTGCTGTGCTTGTGCAGCTACAGGGGGGGGGCAGGATGGACTCCCTGGAGCACATGCTGACGGACCCGCTGGAGCTGGAGGGCAGTGGCACCCGCATCATGGAGGATTGCATGCTGGGCACCACCAGGGTCAGCCTGCCCGAGGACCTGCTGGAGGACGTGAGTTGTGCTGGCACACTGCAGCTTTTCTTAATCTGCATCAAAAACGTGTTTAACTCCCTCGGTGGGGCTTGCAGGGCAGACTGAAAAGAGGGGAGATGTTTCTGACTACCCTGGGAAAGGTGTCAGAAAGGGCTTTGGTTANACATTTTTATACAAGTATATGTATACATATATATATGAAATACCTTACTATATATGTATGATACAAAAATATATGTGTGTATGTAATATTGTGTGTGTTGTAATTGAGGATGACAGTTTTATGCAAGCATATTTACATATATATATGAATTATTATATATGTGAAATATAAATAGATATAATATTGTGTGTATTGTAATTGGAGATTACTTTTTATACAAATACACATACACTTCTGTATGAATTACCTTATATATGTAAAATATAAATATATATATATAATNTGGAGCACATGCTGACGGACCCGCTGGAGCTGGAGGGCAGTGGCACCCGCATCATGGAGGATTGCATGCTGGGCACCACCAGGGTCAGCCTGCCCGAGGACCTGCTGGAGGACGTGAGTTGTGCTGGCACACTGCAGCTTTTCTTAATCTGCATCAAAAACGTGTTTAACTCCCTCGGTGGGGCTTGCAGGGCAGACTGAAAAGAGGGGAGATGTTTCTGACTACCCTGGGAAAGGTGTCAGAAAGGGCTTTGGTTACTCTCAGGGAAACATCTTTTGAATCAATTCTGTTATATTCTTATTTTAAAATTGCCTTTAAGAAAACTGTTAGCTTTGAATTAATGTTGCTGTTGTTAGTAGTATCAATTTCCTCCCCTTTCCTCCTCATGCTGTGTTGTTCCTGCATTTGGTGTCTCGTGGCTGGTGTTCCTTAACCCCAGAAAGCCTCAAGGTCTGGACCTTGTGAAGCACCTGGATGTATTTTCTTCACTGTTGCTTCTTCCTTTAGCCAGAGATCTTCTTTGAGGTCGTCAGCTTGTCCACATGGCAGGAGGTCCTGACAGATGCTCAGCGGGAACACCTGAAGAAATTCCTGCCCCAATTCCCTGAGAACAACCGGGAGCACCAGAGCAAGCTCATCTCGGCGCTGTTCGGGGGCGAGAACTTTCGCTTCGGGAACCCGCTGCACATCGCCCAGAAACTCTTCCGAGGTCAGTGAGCTTTGGGGTGGCTTTTGGGGACATTCCCAGGCGGCGGTGATGCCTCAGCTGCCTGTTGTCTCTGTCACAGATGGTCACTTCAACCCCGAGGTGGTGAAGTACCGGCAGCTATGCTGCAAGTCGCAGTACAAGCGGTACCTGCGGGCACAGCAGCAGTACTTCTACAGGCTGCTCAAGCAGATCCTCGCCTCCCGCAACGTGAGTTTGCTCTGCCAGGGACACTGCCCTTGTAAAGCGTGCCTTGGTGTCTTCACAGCTCTCTCGGGTCTTTCCTGTAGTGAATAATGTTCCCGGTTTTTCCAGTGGCCCAGAGAGAACGCCAGACCCATTGTTGTGTTTGCAGATTTCAGGTTTTGTAACTCTCACAGCTCTCACTTGTGTGTAGCATCTTTTTTCCATTACGACCTTGCCCCTTGTCTTTTTTCTTGCATTTGCCCCTTTATAACTTGTTGACAAGTCACTCTGCCTTTGTTTTCTACCATCTCTGTCACTCTGAAATAAGTACAGTTGCTAAATGCATAGTTAGATACAAAACCCTTCATTCTAATGCCTGTAAATCCCTGATGAAATCTTCCTCTGTGGATACTTCTGTGAGCTAACTGACGCCAACTGAAATCTGTTTGTTGTAAATACTTGGTTTTCATTACAATTAGACATTGAAGCATAGGGGATGTATGGATGAAGATGGAAGTCTCTCAATATAAAATACCCTGCAGTGTTATGGAGAATAGAATCCCAGAATGGTTTGGGTTGGAAGGGACCTTAAAGCTCATCCATTTCCATCCCTTGCCATGGGCAGGGACACCTTCCACTAGCCCAGGTTGCTCCTAGCCTTGGACACTTCCAGGAATGGAGCAGCCACAGCTTCTCTGGGCAACAGTACAGAATACATAGAAAGTTACTGTTCTCTGTAGTCATAAAGGGTAAAATGTTTTCTTCAAATGAGACAATATTCCACATCATGTTACATATTTGGCATGGAAACTACATCTCACGCCAATGGTTAAGTTCTTATCAAAAGGCAGATACTACTGTGCGTGCAGATGAAGGTGCAGAAACTTGGCCTTGCTTTTTTGATGGTCTAAAATGTTGGGTTTAAAATCCTGCATGTGGCAGACACTGACCCTTCCTAAGGGTTCCCTTATACAGGCACCAGCTCAGCATGGGAACCTTGCTGGAAGTCCCTGAGCTGAGCTTACCTGTCCTGGCTTAAAGCACTGCCACAGCTAATGTCACATGAGTCTCTTCTTCCAGTACCTGCTGGAATTAGCCAGGAAAGGAGGCCCTGACATGACCCTGAGGAGAAGGCACTTGCCACCAACGTACGACTCGGATGAGCGGGACAGACGGGTACATCGGCGCTACCTGAAAATCCTGAGGGAAGTGAAAGAGGAGTGTGGAGACACTGCCTTGTCTTCTGATGAAGAAGGTAATGCCGTGGGCTGAACTGATGACTCGAGATGTGAAGGCAGAAAGACACGCTTTTGGGGTGGAGACAGTCTGTGACAGAGCAATGAAATCTGGACTTGGTTTTACTGGGTGTGATCTAATGAACATGAGATAATAGAATTACATAGATTGGTTCTGGTCCTGCAGAAGTAAATTAACTTTTCTGTTTTAGAACTAATCTCTTGGCCTCCAAGTTCTCCAGCACGTTGCTCAAGCCCACCAGTTCCCCTGAGAGTGATCCCCACATTGTCAACCTTGGACATGAGAACAGCAGGTAAGAACCAAACCAGGGGTCAATACAGATTTAGACTCTGAGACCTTGAAAATGTATCATTTGATGGGAAAACTTGTAGTGCTTCATTTTTGCAGTCTCTACAACTAACAGTTGGTTCTTCTCCCAGTCTTACTGCAGGAGTATTTTAGCACAAGTGTGTGTAATAATTTCTCTGTTGTATTTTGCCTTTAATGGTTGAAGCATTAGGATAGTCCAGTTCAAGACATTTAGGACTCCCTCTTAAAGTGACTGTAATAAAGTTTGCAAACCCTTCAGTCTGATTCTGGCTTCTTTTCACTTCCATGCTTGCATCAGCAATGAAATCTGATGACCCAAGGACGCACTGAAACAAATGAGTGAATGGAATTCAAATCTGACCCTCTTAGTTATTGAAATGTAGAGATTGCTGGAAGTGAGAATGGATAGAAAATGTCACTTTAAGAAGCCTGGAAAGCAACAGTAGGGGAGTGCTGTGCAAATCATACCTTAATTTTTTTTTCATTGCAGACAAGATAGAACTTGGGGAAAGTGATTTAAAGATGATGTTGAAGAAGCACCATGAGAAACGAAAACGTCAGCCTGTAAGATGTCAGAAAGTCTGAGGGTTGGGACTGCATTTTATCTTTCCGTCTTTTATCTGTTAGAAATACAATTCAGTATAATTTCTGGTTTTTGTGTGCAGCCACCCTTCAGCCCTTCTTCTTAACCTGGGTTTAAGTGTCAGTCCTGCTTATGCTTATCTGTTTAGAAGGATTTTGTAATTTTAATTGTTTTAAAGAGAAAAAATTGGGGGTTTCAGCATTAGAAGATTTCCCAGCTTTTATTGCAGGAAATAATTTACAAGCTGTTCCTGGATATGTTTGAGACATTTCCATACTTAGCTACTTCTGCAGCGTGTCCTTCCCCAGTTTAATTTCTGCCCCTTGTCCTGTGTAGGATCACCCTGATCTGGTCACGACAGACCTGACTCTGGAGGACATCATGACTCGAGTGAATGCTGGCAGGAAAGGCTCCCTAGCAGGTCAGTGAATCCTCTGCCTTTTTAATTTCATGTACATTGGTTAAAAAGCAGAGATTTTCTTTGGAGGGAAAGAATAAAGATTCATGGCAATGGCTGGGAAGGTGGAATGAATGATGTGTGGATGAGTGCACACAGCATACATTTCAATAGGTAGTTAATGAGTTTCACTGAAATACAGGAGGAAGCATTCTAATTATTATTGTTCCCTTTTCTCATATGTAAAGCTTTATACAACCTCGCAACTCTGAAGAAAAAGGTGAAGGAGAAAGAGGATAAGAAGAAAAAGAAGCTGAAGGTTATTAAATCTGAGGTGGAAGATTTGGCTGACTCCCTTGGCAATGCAGATGGAATCCCAGTGTCTCAGGATCTTCCCCCCCTCCCTCTGTTGTCTATCAAAGAGGAGTAAGTGCTTCGGAGGGCCCTGAGCACCCTGCAGGGATTGGGGGGGAGCAGCAGATGTCACAGCTCAGGTCTTTGTGGGCTGTTGCAGGCTGTTCTCGTGCACTTTGGGATGTGTGAGATGTGTGGTGTTCACCTGTGTGTGCGAAGGTAAATGATTACTCAGAGAACTTCCTCTGCTTGTGTTCTCTTTCATTTGAAGACCTCTTGATGACATAAAGCCATGCCTTGAAATAAATGAAATATCATCCAGCTTCTTTTTCCTGCTTTTGGAGATACTGTTTCTGAAAGGACCTGCTACTCTCTCCGTGGTAAGGAACCACCCACTTATCTAGGAATCTGCAGGGAGAAACGCTGAAGGATAGAGGGGTTTATAGCTGTGTAATAGTGATTCTTCTCCAGAATTGTCTTGCTGTAAATTACATTAAAAGATTACATATTAAAGAAATTAAACCCCGGAGAGTTCTGTTTTTCACATGTTTCATGAACTTCGTAGAATCTGTAATTCATTCCATACCCATTCTATACATCATAGTTAGATATATATTAAGGACAGAGATGGGGAAGTGTTTGTTTAAAATACCATGTTACAGTTACTTGAAAAAAGTCAGGGGATTTTTTTACATACATAAAAATCTTTCTGTCTCCTGCATATGTTTAGCTGGTTTGTTTTCTGTGGAAAGAGTCATTAATAAAATGTCTTCTTTTTCTCTTCAGCTGGAAGATAAAGTTCTCGATTGGCAATCTTCTCATGCCAGTGCACTAAATAGCTGGTTCTCCTTTGCCCCTAACTGGTCTGAACTGGTTTTACCTGCCTTGCAGTACTTGGCACGTGACAGCAGAGGTAAGAATAACTGTTAAAAACACTAATGATGCTTGTTCCTCTCTTCTAATCAGTGCTGGTTTATTATAGCTCAAATCAGCTTCTAATTCATCACCACAATAAATCATTGTATGGCTGACAGTTTCTGTGATAAGCTTTATACCTTACATGTCCTGATTGTGGTTGGCTTATTTTGCATGTGGAGAGCAGATAAGCCCCAGCTTGATTCCCAAGTAAGTGAAAATGTGTGTGAAGTTGCCTCTAGACAGACAGTTTCTGCTGTTCAGATCGTGGCTTCAGGCAGGATGTTTGAAGCTGGAAGGGATTAGTCTCTTCCCCTGTGGTGTGAAGTCATTGTGGTTATCTTTGGAGAAAATAAAAAATAAACTAGACAATGCCCTGAGCAATCCACTGGAACATGGAGTTGGCTCTGCTTGGACCTGGGGCTTGGCCCAGCTGAGTTTCAGGCCTTCCTTTCAACCCAAATTATTCTGTGGTTCTGATTTGCTTGGTGGGAAGTTTTAAAGGCAGAGACAGAGTGTAGGGCCCTGCAGCATGTTCTCCATAGTGCTGGTGAATGCTGTAAATACTAAATTTGCTTCCCATGGGCAACCAGGACAACAGGATTCCAGCAGGCAGGAATAGTCACTGCACCATAACAGTCCCTGGTGCCTCAGCATGAACAGGCTTTCAGCTGACAGCCTGTTGATGGAAGGCTCATTATCCTGTTCTCTTCTTTCCTTGTGCTTGCCCTCACACTCTGAAACACTCACCTTCCCTTTGGGCAAAGATAAATTTAGAGATGCACTTACACAGTCACTTCAAATGCTCTGTCACTGCCAGCCCAGCTCGGCACCTTGCATTAGCACAGCAGGATTTGGGGCTTTGACATTGTACAGTGTCTCTGACATGCACATTTTTCATTGTAGATGCTCCTTTTGTTGAATTCAAGGAAAAAACTCAGCAGTGGAAATTGCTTGGTGAGTACCTTGTTCTCTCCATGGTTCCTGCTGCAGTAAAGGTTTGTTACTTTCCCCAGGACTTCACTTCTCAGTGTGCTGCAGCCTGCAGAGAAGCACAAGCAGAGCTGTTAATTCCATAGTTCGGCCTTTTCTTTACTTTTAGCTGAGCTAAAATATGTTGGGGTTTGAGGTTTTCACAAGAGATCAGTATCAGCAGCAGACAGATCATAAAGGAGCAAAGGCACTGGGCTGGATTTCTTCATGTTGCTGACTTAAACATGTTTGTCCCCCTTCAAATCTGCCTGAACACCTTCATATTTCCCCTTCTTGCAGAGCATACCTTCTGATTATTTGGAGTAATTATTGATTATTGCAATTACAAATGAATTAAACTTCTCTGTGGAGCAAACTGATACTATTCCAATTCTTAAAAGTGGGAGCCAAAGAGCAAATTGATGATCAAGGTGCCCAGGCTCATACTGACTGAATTACAGATGTTTATGTTCATTCCTTTAGCTCCCAGGCAGAATTTTTCATTCTTAGCTGTAGTGATTCTAGTGATCACATTTGCAGGCTCAAACTGGCAGAGGTTTGGAGTCAGGAACATGTTCCCCTGGTTCCTGTCCTAATTTAGGTGGAGGTTTTGTGGGCATATGTTCCAGCTCATGGACTCAGTGACTGGCATTCCTTTGGAGAGTGGGAGCCAGGTGTCTGTCTGTCTCAAACAGCATCTTGCCTGCTGTGCTAGGAATTGAACCACCATCCTTTGTACCAACACAGGAGAATCACTGGGGTTTAGTCCTTTCCTAAGCCTGGATATGTTCAAGTGTTGCAATGGGAGCATCTGTGAAGTGGGGAGAATGCCCTGGGACAAGGTACAAGCATGTGGCTTGGTAACAATTAAGACTCCTATTCCTAATTTTTCCTAATTTCTTACTAGGTACATACCAAGAGCATGAGAAGGAATTGGCAATACTGTTTCATCTCTGGTTGGAGACCAAAGACCAGACTTTTTTCAAAGTGAGTCAGGCAAAACTCACCTTCTAGCAGCACAAAACCCAGCTGAGTTCTCTCCAACTGCCATTTCTCTCTTTCTCTACAGGAAAATGATGACAGCTCTGATGCCCTGCCACTACCCAGAGTGTAAGTGTGTAACACTCCTTAAAGCTTTTGCAGTGCTGCTGAAGCTGGGAGATTTGGTCCTTAGACCTGTGGCTCTTGAAATAAAACAATTTTACATCGTGGGGCAGGAGGAAGCTTGATAATCTGATTTTATAATTGCAGTAACTGGGCTTCATAAAGTATAACTGATTTTCTCCAGGTTTGCATAGATTATCAGAGCAAAGATGTAATCTAATTTAGGTCCTGGTAATGAGATTATTTACAGTCCTTGCTTGCCTTCAGGTTCATATTGTCAGGTCTTACTTACGTTACCCTAAGTGCTTTCAGAATTTGTTCAGAAGAATTTGCAGAAGGATGAGGTGACTAATCCTTTGGGATGTCTTTGGGACTGTTGTGGGCTTGTTGTGCTCAGAGCTGATGGTGCCCTTTGTTTCAGAAGGACTGACTATGTAGTCCGGCCTAGCACTGGAGAGGAGAAACGGGTGTTCCAGGAGCAGGTAAGAAGAGAATCTTCTGAATTTTAAAGGCACTTGTTTAACAGTTGGCCACTAAAACAGGAGAATTTGTGTGGGATGGCAGTTTTATACTCCACGCAAACTTTGTTAATGTGAAGAATCAGTATTTTTCTTCTACTTTGAAGTCGGTATCTTGGCCTTGCATAAACTTCCTGACAATGCAGCTGCTTCAAAACCAGTATTCCCAGTGGGTATTGGGCAAAACTAAATGAAAGTAGTGTGTCAGTTGGTGATGCCAACGTTTCTGTCTCTTTTTTCCATCCCCCAGCATAGGAGGATGACCTGTCTCTCTTTTTGGGGGGCATGTATGAGTAGAAGCAGAAAATAAGTGCACCCATACATTGAGTTCTCTTGTCTGTAGTGGGTGCAATTGGGAATTACAGGATAAACACATGGTGGGGATTCTTTTCCTTTGATACATATGTGCAGGGTAGAGTGTCCAGGTTAAATTTTGATGGATTGAAGGGGGAAGGGATGATTGCTGGGCCGGTGTATCTCTTACCTGGCCCCTCTGGTCTGTGCAGCTGCTTGACAATGAACCTCCTGTATTGACCTGCACACCTTGGCTGGAGGCTGCTTAGTATTTTGTTGGAAGCAGTTTGTGCTTCTCTTGATCCCAAACAAGTTTATGTACAGCAGTATTTGAGCCTTTAAGAAAGCTTTCTTTAGAAAATGATAACAACTTATTATATTCTAATATAATACAGTGTTTTCCTGTGTGTTTCCTGCTGACCTGAGCCCTGCTGTCCCCCCTCCAGGAGCGTTACCGCTACAGCCAGCCCCACAAAGCCTTCACCTTCCGGATGCACGGCTTTGAGTCGGTTGTTGGTCCCGTCAAGGGGGTCTTTGACAAGGAAACCTCCTTAAACAAAGCCCGAGAACATTCTCTGCTGCGCTCAGACAGACCAGCATATGTCACCATCCTGTCCCTTGGTAAGGTGGTGGCCAAAACGATTTATTTTAAGTAAGAAAAATACCCCCCCTGACCCTCCAAACAATGACTTTAGGAACCTGAATTACTACTCCTAGCACAAAGCTGTTTATGTATTTTTAAATGGTCCTTCGTAATTTCTCCTCATATTTCTAAGGGATTTTAGGGGTTAGATTTTAGTGAGCAAGTAGGCACTGTGAGAGCAGGGGTAATAGAGCAGTTCCAAAATGCATCTGCTGGAGTGCCTGAATACAGGTGCCTACTTAGAGCAGGAAGTTTAAGCTCTGGCTTTGTGTTCCAGTTCGTGATGCTGCTGCTCGCCTCCCTAACGGAGAAGGAACTCGTGCTGAAATCTGTGAGCTGCTCAAAGATTCCCAGTTCCTGGCTCCGGATGTCACCAGTGCTCAGGTAAGTTGGATGTCATGTTTGGCCTTAGATTCTCCTAGAAATACACTGCAAGGTCCCAGACAGTATTCAGTGGCCAAGGCCCAGTAATTTTGATGCTGCTCTGATTAGCAAAAGGGAACTGTGTGCTACTCTGAGCTGCTGCAAATGTGCACCAAACTGTGGATGATGAAAAAGCAGCTAGAAAAGCCACAGAATTAACACTGTCGTAGAGCTGCTCACATTTTAGATTCAGAAACAGCCCTTTCCCAAGCTTTCAGCTCTCATGGAAACTCCGTTTAATCCAAGATGACAAACAGCATCCTGTGCTGCAACTTCTGCTCTCAGTTGGAGATTGTTCACAGCTTACTCAGCTTTTGTACCAACTAGGATTACTTTTTTATTCATGAATTTTGGCCAGCCCAGCCAGGGACATCTTGTAATGTGTGAATTCTGAACTTCCAGGTTAACACTGTTGTCAGTGGTGCTTTGGATCGATTGCACTATGAGAAGGATCCCTGTGTGAAATACGACATCGGGCGCAAGCTGTGGATCTACCTGCACAGGGACAGGAGTGAGGAAGAGTTTGGTAAGCCTTGGTGACACCTTGGTAATTGAAAATGTTTATAGTCACTCTTGCAGAGGAGTGTGTCACTTTCAGGTGCCTGTTTGAAAAATAGTATCCCCTGTACAAGAACTGCAAGTGTATGTTCATTCAAACTTCTCATGTGTCTCATTTTCAGCCTTTTTGGCTAATTTTACTTGGTATTTTTCTTTGTACTATTACATGACTCTGTGTGTTTAATTCCTTGTCTGAAGATGAATTTACAGGTCTGAATTGGCCTCCTTAAATCAGTTTGCTTTTGTTCAGGAGCTCTAACAATTGCTTTGTCCTTGCAGAACGGATCCATCACGCTCAAGCTGCTGCAGCAAAGGCCAAGAAAGCTCTTCATAAGCCAAAACCTACAGCTAAAACGGTAGATTTCTTTGCTCAGGTTTGCACAGCTGCTTTTGGGATTGGGAAGGAGGCCCATCAATTCTTCATCCATAGTGGGTGATGAAAATTCGCACATGTTGGAGTTGGCAGTTCATGATGTATATAAATGTCAATGTTGGTCTGGCACCAGTGCACAGAATAAAGGGAGAACTTTTTCTCCACCCAGCTTCCACTGCTGTCCCTGTTAGCAGAAAGGGCACTGGCATTCATTTTGCTCCCTGTCATAGGGATGGTTGTTCAGATCTAGTTTTGAGGTTAATCTGTAACAGTGTGTGGAACACACACTCTCCCTGCTGTGCTGGAGCTGCCAGGGTTTGGGCATCTTTTTGTTGTTACTGGTATCAAATATCCCTAAAGTACTTTCTGCTGGGACATTAACCAAGGTGGAAACCTGAATGTTTGTCCCAGCTGAGGTGCACTTTTCCCTGAGAACAGGAGCAGCCAAACCCCCCAGCTCATCCATGGCTGCAGCTGGGGCAGACAGACAGTTAGTGCTGTTTGATTTCATCACTCACAACCCTCCAGAACTCATGTTCAAGTGCTCAGCCCACTCCAGGCTGCAGCAGTGCCAGGTTCTGAGGTGCTGGACATGGTTCCTTTGCAGAAGTCAAGCAGCAAGGAGGGCGCTGTGAAAGGCCCCCCCAGCAGCACAGCAGAGCCCAGCCAGCTGAGCCTCAGTGACTCCAGCATGCCACCAACTCCTGTCACCCCTGTGACACCAACTGCACCAGCAATGCCGCCAACACCCATTTCACCCCCTCCAGTGTCTGCAGTCACTAAGAGTGTGTCCAGTGCTGGGTCAGAGCCACCAAAACCCAGCCAGAGGTACTGCTGCTGTCTCCTGTATCACTTGGGAATGCTGATGGTTGTTTTTCAGTAATTTGTGTGATTCAGCAGTGAGGGAGCTGGGGGAGCTCAGCCTGGAGAAAAGGAGGCTCAGGGGGGACCTTCTCTCTCTCTGCAACTCCCTGCCAGGAGGAGGGATCCAGGGAGGGTCAGGTTCTGCTACCAGGGAACAGGGACAGGAGGAGAGGGAATGGCCTCAGGCTGTGTTGGGGTGGGATTCAGATTGGACATCAGGAGGAATTTCTCCATGGAAAGGATGATCAGGCACTGGAAGGGGCTGCCCAGGGAGGTTTGGAGTCCCCACCTCTGGAGGCGTTCAAGGAGGGACTAGCTGTGGCACTCAGTGCGCTGGGCTGGGGGACAAGGTGGGGATTGGGCACAGGGTGGGCTCCATGGGTTTGGAGGTCTTTTCCAACCTCAGTGATTCTGTGAAAATCCTACATTTCTTTGCTGACCTGGCTCTCTTTCTTGCAGTGTCCTTCTGGTGTCATCCCCCACCATGCCCCAGCTGGGCACATTGCTCTCCACAGCTCAGAGCTCTCAGGCACAGCCCGGGCCAGCAACACCCACCCCACGGGTGGCAGCTCACGGCAGCTCCTCGGGGCTGCCACAGGTGAGGGTGGTCACTGCCCAGCCCAGCCTGCCAGCAGTGCCCCAGCAGGCCCCAGTGGTGACCCAGCAGCAGCAGCAGCAGCCACCCACCTCAGTGCCTCAAATCCGCATCCCAGCTACAGCCACGCAGACCAAAGTGCTCCCTCAGGTGAGTTGGGCTGCCTAGAAGTGGCTCTGAGGTCTAATCTGACTTCTGTGGTGTGGTGCGTGGGGTTCTGTGCTCACCTGAAGCATGCAGCAGCTGCAGAGCAAGAGCCCAGAAACAATTCCATATAAACAATATTCAGTGCTCTGTTTTCCACCCCACTGCCTCTTCACTAAATTGTGCATTATGTAAAAAGTCCATAGAATTAGAACCACAGAATCGTTAAGATTGAATAAGACCTCCCAAGATCACCAAGTCCAACCATCAGCCCAGCACCATGTTCACCACTAAACCATGTCCTCAAGTGCCACATCCACACTTCCCAGGGATGCTGACTCCACCACTGCCCTGGGGAGTCCATTCCCAATGCTTTACAACCCTTTCTGTGAAAATTTTTTTCCTAATACCCAACCTAAACCTCCCCAGTGCAACTTGAGGCCAATTCCTCTTGCCCTGTGGCTGTTACTTGAGAGCAGAGCACAACCCTCACCTCACAACAACCTGCTTTCAGGTGTTGTAGAGAGCAATAAGGTCTCCCTGAACTTGCAAGCTGGGGCACAAGGCAAAGAAGAATTATTAGTGTTCCTAGTGTGTTATGCTGCTCACAGCCTTCCTCCCTGTCTTCTGCAGGCTGTGATGACTCTGCCAGTGAAGGCTCAGAGCAGCCCTGTGCAGGTGCAGCGAGCAGGGGGCTCTGTGGCAGGGCAGGCAGGTCTCGCTGTGGCAGGGCTGCCCACAGCACCCAGTGCTGCTGTGAAGCCAGTGACCAGCTCCCCAGGCAGCTCTGCTGCCAGCACCTCCTCCACCACGGTCATCCAGAACGTGGCTGGCCAGAACATCATCAAGCAGGTGAGAGGGAGAGGGACACAAGGAACTGGGCTGTTGGTTGCTGTTTGTTGAGACAGATGTGTTGTGCAGATATGATGCTGTGTGAGTTATGGGCTGTGCAGATTTAGGCATTGCTGGTTTGGTGTGTTCGAGCCCTGTTTGCATGTCCAGCTGACAGATGTGTTCACAGAGGTTCTTTAATCTCTCATTCCTCTTGTTTGGACAAGAAACCAGCACCACAGCATCTCCTGGTTTATGTGGGTTTGGGAATGCCATCTGATACATAACCTGAACTATTTTCAGTCGTGTACTGAGTGCCCGTGTCACTCCACTTCGTTTCTGGTGCGAGCAAACATCATCCTGTTGGGAAGTTGTGCTCTGAGCATGTCCTGGTCTGACAGAGCATTTCCCTGATCTCTCCCAGGTGGCTATCACAGGACAACTTGGCATGAAGGCACAGGCTGGCAGTGGCATCCCGTTGACAGCGACCAACTTCCGTATCCAGGGGAAGGACGTGCTGCGCCTGCCGCCCTCCTCCATCACCACGGACGCCAAGGGGCAGACAGTGCTGCGCATCACCCCGGACATGATGGCCACCCTGGCCAAGTCCCAGGTCACCACTGTCAAACTCACTCAGGACCTCTTCACAGCAGCTGCAGGCAGCAGTGCTGGTGGGAAGGGCATCTCTGCCACTCTGCACGTGACATCCAACCCTGTCCAGAGTGCTGACTCTCCAGCCAAAACCAGCACGGCCACGGCCGCCTCCTCCAGCCCGGCTGGGAGCACGGTGGTTAAAGTGACTCCTGAGCTGAAGACTGCAGAGCCGGCGAGCCCCGCGTTCCGCCTGATGCCAGCCCTGGGCATGGCTGTGGCAGAGCAGAAGGGCAAAGCCATAACCACAGTGGCGTCCACGGAGGCCAAGCCGGCTGCCACAATCCGAATCGTGCAGGGGCTGGGGGTGATGCCCCCCAAAGCTGGGCAGACCATCACTGTGGCTACTCACGCGAAGCCCTCGTCCTCAGCGGTGAGCGTTGCTGGCACAGCCCACACCTCAGCCGTGTCCCTGCCCACCATGAGTGCCACGGTGTCCAAAGCAGTCGCGGTGGCCTCGGGAGCTGCAGGGACCCCCATCACCCTCAGCACAGGGGCCACGGCTGTGCGGCAGGTCCCTGTCAGCACCACCGTGGTGTCCACGTCCCAGGCAGTGAGTAATGCTGGGCTGTCACTGGGGGTGGGAGGCAAAGGGGAGCACCAAAATGTGCTGGTGGTTTATGGCCAGAAACTCCTCTTTACGTCCACAAAGGCTCAAATTAAGTGTGGTGGAATTATAGAATGGTTTGGGTTGGAAGGGACCTTAAAGATCGTCTCATTCCTGACATGGGCAGGGACACCTTCCACTAGCCCAGGTTGCTCCAAGCCCCATCCAACCTGGCCTTGGACACTCCCAGGGGTGGAAGAGCCACAACTTGTGTTCTGGATGTGGGTCTGCAGCTCATTTGGAGTTGTAGCCTAATGCCCCAAAAAAGTCAGATACATCTTCTTTTATCCCCTCTTGCAAGTGAATGGGATAAACTTTGTTCATCCAAAGGTCAGCTTCACGCAGCTCAGTGTCTTGCCTGACACCTTGGGAATAATTTCCCTTGGAATGGTGTCATAGAACACTCAGAACTAGAAGTGCCTCTTACTTGTATTGACTTTTTTACTGATTTCCCCCTTTAAGGCCCAAAGCTGAAGGCCCCATAAACTGTACTGTCATAGTTCCCTAAGTTAATTGACACCACTAAGGATAAAAGTCATGGATACTGAGCTGCAAAGATGGTGTGGGTTTTCAGGGCTCAGGCAGCTGAGAAGTGAATGAGATGGAGGTGAATTTTAACGAGCCTGAAATGGAGCCCAGATTTCATCCGCAAAGCTGCTGTTGGTTTGTGCTCCCAGGGCTCCCACAAAGCAGCTGAGTAGTAATTGTGTGTTGTCAGGCAGTTTCTCTGCTGAACTCCTGTGGCTCCTCACGTGTTCCTCAACTTCCCCAGGGCAAACTTCCAGCGCGGATAACGGTGCCGCTGTCGGTGATCAGCCAGCCGGTGAAAGGCAAGAGCGTGGTGACTGCCCCCATCATCAAGGGCAACCTCGGGGCCAAGTGAGTGCTTTGCATCCCTTAGTTCTGTTCTACAATTAGCCTGAGAAAGGTCTATGTTCAGTAGGTCGCTAGGGAGTGAGCAAGAAGAGGGTGCAATAGGATTGCTGTCTGTTAATAGGCCCATTAGCTGCAAGGAGCCGAATGAATATGGTGTCTGCAGTGAGATCACAGTTTTTAGGTAGGTGCCCTGAGATGTAGGTTGTAGCAAATACACCAGATTAAAGCAGTCTTTGCCTTGAAACCTGCTGTTAGATTAGCTCTGTGTGCTTGAGAAGAATTAACCCAGGGACACATTGAGAAATGTATCCAGTCTGAAACCATCTCTCCATTCAAGAGGCTAGGGAAGTGTTAACTGCCTCAGTGAAAATTCCTCTGGCATTCAGATGTCAGAGTCTTCTTGTTTATTTTTCCATGAATTCTGATAGTGTCTCCCTTAGTTAATATTTCAGGGCAGAACACTGAGTGCTCAGCTGTTTGCTGCATTGACAGGGGTTCAGTCTGCTCAGACTAACCCAGTGATGTGCACAGTTCAGAGGCAGAGGGTGTAATTTGTGTGATAAATTACTTTTCTATCAATGATAAATATTGGCATGAATTTCTCACTTGTGTATTCGCCAGTTTTGTGAGGGGAAAAAAACCCTCTAGTTAAAATCCCTAGTAAATGAAGTAAGAACTGTAATCTCCTAGCAACTGAAGAGCAGCTTGTGAGCCTGCTGTGCTGTTTACTAACCTTCCAACCATTGTTTTTCTTTAGCATCAGTGGCTTGGGCAGAAATATCATCCTGACTACGATGCCAGCAGGGACTAAACTGATTGCTGGGAACAAGCCCGTGAGTTTTCTGACTGCACAGCAACTGCAGCAGCTGCAGCAGCAAGGCCAGGCCACGCAGGTAAGGGCACCTGGAATGGTCATTTCATTTGCTTTTTTATGACAACATCTCCAAGGGGGCTTTACACTTGATACATAGGGTTGCAGACAAAGAACAGGGTTGACTGTAGTGTCTGCATGAAGCACATGAAGTCCATCACCACCTTTACCTTCCCTCCATCCAAATAAAGGTTTTAAATGTTTTTGAAGCATTGATAGTATTATAAAAACAAAAATCCTGTGAGGATTTTTCCATAAACTCGACACTTTTGTTGTGCTTTGTACTTGGCTTCTGTGGGTCACAGAAGGAAACACATCACTGCTTTGCACATCCATCCTTCTCTCTGGAAACTCAGTGTTCAGTAATTCCAAAGAATTAATCTGCATTAAGAGCTGCTGTAACAAGTCTGTGGAGGGGAGGTACCAAATGGATCCCAGTCCTCCTTCTAAAAACTTGAAAAAGCAGTTGACATGTAGATTTTTATTCCAACTAATTTTTAAGTCTTCCCCTCCAAACTGGAAATCTCTTGCCACCATCCCTTGTGGACAGTGGATGGAATTATCTTGTGACTGAGTCTGTTCCTGAGGTGTTTTGGTGCTTGGTCTTGTTCTTATTACTGAGGTTTTGTTGGCAACAGAGGCAGATAATTTACCAGAGCATGATGCAATTGCAATCATTGTGTCACCACATTGTTCTTGACAAGATTTTTTTTCTTTCCATTTCCAACAGGTGCGAATTCAAACAGTTCCAGCCTCCCATCTCCAGCAGGGAACAGTCTCTGGCACTACTAAAGCCGTTTCCACTGTGGTTGTGACCACAGCTCCATCTCCAAAGCAGACCCAGGATCAGCTGTGAGTGCTGGTTTGAACATGGATCGCTTCCTAAGAGCCCGTTGTCCTCCTCCTCCATCCACCCATCCATTCATCCATCCATCCCACCACCTCAGACTGCCCAGGCACAGTCATGGATTGGGATGGGACTGGGCTCTGTCCCGTGCCTGCCTGGGCTCAGCCAGGGGGTTGTCTGGGCAGTAATTCCACAGAAGGAGATGCTGTACCTGCAGTTCAGTCCAGATGTGCAAAGCCAGGTTCTGTGGCATTAGAAATGTCTTCTTGATCTTTGTTCTCTGCCCATCCAAAGGGCTTTTGGCCAATACTATTTCTGTGCATTTTAGGCTGCAGACAAAGCAGTTGCCCTGGGTATTCCCTAAGCAGGGAAGGTGGCTTGGGAGGGCTGATTCAGTGGCTTTTCCAAGCCTTGGAGAAGGTGCCTCCTTTTTCTGGCTGTCACTGCTGTTGCCAAGTGACTGAGAGTGGCTTGGGCACCTGAGTTGGTAACAGAGCCTGGAGGCAGATCCTTGGCATGGTCAGGGTGCTGTTCACAGACTTTGAAATCCCTCTCCCCTCCCTCTGAGCTCAGACCCCTGAACAGATCCCACATCCACATCGGGTTTCTGTCCAAGGCAGGAGAGTCAAGGTGGTTTTTGCTGTAACAAAGAGAGTGACCACGGTGGGGAGAGGGTCAGGAGGAGACTGAAGGGTGAACAAGTCTGCCAGCAAATGGGAATGGAGCAGAAAGGAAAAAGAAGTTGTTCACCAGGAAGATCCTCTTTTAGTTTTCCTTAACAAATAAACCCAGTGGAAACCAACTGCAGCTTGTTTTAAAAGTTGGGAATATGTTTTCTAAGACACCCAAACTGCTGTCTTTTGGATTCTAAAGAAATAATTTAACCTGTGACCCCCACCTTTAGTTTTGTTTTTACCTGTGTAATTTTATCTATGTAAATTTATTTCAATTTTGCACATACCAGAGATGAAGTTGTCACTGTTCTGACATGACCTTGAGGATGTGTTGGACCAGGAGAACAATAAAAGTGTAGAAAGCCTTACAGGTCTCTGCCATCTCCTTTCAGTTCTGTGCAGCATGTTGTGTGTGTAATCACTGTCCCACTTGCCAAGGACTAAAAGATTGTCCATCTTCTTCGTAAGATGTTTTTTTATAACCTGGTTTCTCTTGTAGTTTTCTTTTTGAAGGTGTGGTTTGCTCCATGAGAAGTGGCTGGGTGTAAATACTGGGTAAGCAGGACACGTGAGTTCAGCACCTGAAAGCAAGCTCTGGAATTACAGTTTATGTGCTTCAGGAGCAGAATTTGGAGAGAGAAGGGTTTTCTGAGCGCCTGTCCTGCTTTGTCAGGTTTTGTACCTGTTCTGTACATGTAAGGACCCACCAGGAAGTGGGTTGGGAGGGAGGTGAGGAGGTTCTGAAGTCTTTCCAGTTGGGAAATTAAATTAAGAAATTAAAGAGGCAACAAGCAACTTTCTGGTATTGCTGATGTGAAAAAGCCTCTGAATTCAAAACAATGAAGATAATCCTGCTGTGTTCTGTTCATAATTAATAAATTAATAATTAACCTGCAATCAAGTGCTGAAAAATGGTCACAGAGTGAAGTTCCTTGAATTTCTGTTATCCTGAATTTTAACTTGGACACAAGAGGCTTTGGCAGAATTACCAGAACAAGAAACCTGCATCTAATCCCAGGGGTTCGATGTGTCTCGGGCTTGCTTTGAAGAGTTGCTGTTGATCATGACCATCCTGCCTTTGCTGAACTGGTTGCCAACCAGAGCATTTATTGCTGCTTCTCTCGGGCCCCTTTCTTTTTGCTTTTGAAGTCTGATTTTTGGGGAAAGAGCATCAGGCTCCGATGTTTCTGGTCTGAATGGCCCCGTGCTGGGTCAGGTAGGATGTGTTTGCTCCCACTTTTCCAGGGCAAAGTACAGCCTGTCATGGTTCAGCTGCCACCTCTGCTGAGCTGCTCCACTGGTTGAAGAACAACCCTGAAACTGCTACGAGTTGAGAGCCCTTGTTTTTAATAATTAACTTTTAACATTGGCACGGGAAGGGCAGAGAGGGGTGCCAGGGTTTTGGGCTGGGCGAGGGGACATTTTAAGCTGGACTGTGTCCCAGGTGGTGTTTGCTCCTGCAGGAAGAGCTGCAAGGGCAGCACGAAGGGGAGGAGGGCTCAGAGAAAGTATTTCACTGCTGTTTCCCACCTGTCCTGCCTGATGCACCTTTGCCATCAAAAATGAAGCACGGACTGGTTTTGCCACAGTGAGATGGTCCAGCTCTCCAAGAGCCTTAAGTCCTGAAAACTGTGGGTTAGGTGTTTATTTCCATCAAGAGAATATTGTGTAAGCCCTGCTCACAAGAACTGAGCACGCCACACAAACAGCCACAGGCCACGCAGAACCTTTCTAACCTTTATTTTAACAACTTGTTTTTCACATCATTTAACACTGACTTATCTCAGTCTGAGGTTTACCTTGGTCCTGGTGGGTGGATCAGATTGCGTGCAGATCCAGGGGTGGGAGGCTGGAATCGTCTTCCTTAGCTGGTGCTTTGAACTTCTCAACAGATAAATCTGAATTTCTCCCCCTACGCTGCCTTTGCAGCTGCCGAGCCCTCCAGAGGGCAATTCACTCCAGCTCCCTCCTGTCTCTGCAGGTGAGTCACTCTCTGGGTACAACCACTTTGTCTTGTGGACTATAGAATGAATTCTGCATGAGTAATTAAAATTTTGGCCATTAATGGATTAATTTAGAGGTGACACAGCTCCTGTCAAGTGACTCCTTCGATGTGGATTAATTCACTTAAGCCTGGATTAATATGGTACATGGCATCCTGCACCAAAGCCTGAAAACTGCTGAATTACAGGTAAATATTGTAAAAACCAAGTTGTTTCCTTATGTCTGGAGGTGTTCCCCAAACCAGCTTGGTGAGCCTTTGCATCCATATCTTCTAATGTGATTTTTTTTTTCTCACTGTCCTCCAGTTGGCAAAAAAATTCACCTGCCAGGACCAAAATCCTCTTTTACCATATATGAAAATAATTAAACATTCTAATCCTCACAGGTGTTTGTGCTACTTACAAACTCTGTAAATTAGAAAACAAGACGGACCTGGACCCTCTATTTCAAGAGGGGGAAAAAAAAACCCCTTAAATTCTTCTCTAATTAAAAGGGTGTCACTTCCAAGATGTAACTTGATAGAAGGTGCTACCACCTCACTGAAAAATTTTGTAACAACAGTTTTTGTTTGATTGTTTGTTTGTTTGTTTTTATCAAAGCCACTGTCTCCATGAAAATGTCTCTTTCCAGTAAATCATCAGTTCTGAAAGGGAAGTGAAAAATTATGCTTCTGATTGGCATAAGCCTATGAGGAAGGAAATAAAATTGAAATTGAATGAGCGTCTCAATATTTTGGTGTTTAACCCTTTCCCTCTTGAGACATTAGTGAGCAAAAACTGTCAGTAGTTAAAAAGTAAAAAAATCATTAAGAAAAACTGGATTTTCACAGGGTACTTTTCCAGTTAAACTAAAAGCTTTTGCATTAATTTTGACAGCAAATGAGAACACTTTGCAGGAGCAGAAACGTGCTGGTCCTCCAGAGCTCCAGGACCGGGAGGTTTCCCAAGGGCACTCCAAGAAGGGGCAGAAGGTGCCAATAAAATCCAGGAGGAGCATCACCCAGAGCCATCCCAGCCTGCAGTACAGAAGGGCATGTTGTCCCCCAGGAGTGGGAGAGTTAACAGGACCTACAAAGGTTTGATACCCAGGGAGTGGTTTTAAGGTGCTGGTGTGTCATTCTGCATGAATTTTTGGCAACAGTGGAAGATTTTTCAGTTTGTGGCTTGGGGGAAGTCAATGGCTGCTTGGTATTTACAAGGCACACATAGAAAAATGTGCTGCTATACATAGAAAGATATGCTGGATTACTCAAAAAACAAGGTATTTGCACTGAGGATTTTTAAAGTGCTTAAGTTGCTCTCAAGTCACGCTGTGGTGAGAATTGTTTCCGTGTGCTCAGTTATACACAGAAATGATGGGGAGGGGACAGTCACAAGCCCTGGAGTCACTGCAGCTTTGTGAGTTACTGACCTCCCTTTGCACTGCTTGCTTTGGGGCAGGAAAGAAGTTCTGGGCTGGTTGTACCAAGAGTGACCTCCAGCCTGGGTTGGCCCCTGAAATGGCTGTGAAAGGGTCTGAGAGCTGGTGCAAAACAGATTCATCCTACTAAAATAAAGTTATTTTCAGTTTTATCCCTGCAGTGTCGTGTGGGAAGCTGGTGCTTCACCAAAAATCAAAAACTTGCCTCTATTGTTGTTCCACCCTGTGCTGGGACAGGAGTGGGAAGGTGTTGATGTGCAAAGCTCAGGATTTCCCCTCGTTGGCACAAAATTAGCACCTTGTTCCTTTTTTTATCCCTGTTTTTAGGGGGCTGTGACCAGGAGAGCCCCCGGCGGGAGGGAGGAGACTTTTGTGATGAGACTGTGAGTTAGTGCTGGTTGATGGGATTTATTCTACTTTTATTCTTCAGCTTCTGTTGCGGGGGTGAGTCCAAGTGATGGTGAAAGGGCTCCACTATCTGCTCAGAGAGCAAACCTTGGAACTCCTTCCAGTGGGAATAAAGTTTGCACGGATTATGTCCACTCACCTGGATTTTAAGTTTTGCCAAGAATTACAAGAGTTTGCATTAGGGCTGGATTTAATCCCTGCTTATGTTTTTCCTGCTTTTTTATGCTCTAAGTCAAGCATCAGAGAGAGCAATAACCAATGGGTGGGAACAGTGGATGTTGAACTCCTTGGTTCTTCCAGGGAAATGCTCTCTCCCAGGAGCTGGGATGTGTTGAAAGGTGAGACAGGTTTGCCAACATCTCCCTGCCAGCTCCTGGAAGGAATCCGAGGGCTCTCCTTGGACAGCCCTTGTCCCACAGGCACTTGGGAGTCAGCAGCAAATGTCTGGCATTCAGGGAATTCATCAGAATGTACCAGTTTTTCACGCAGGGAGGGAGGTGTGGTCTGGATGTTCAGAGAACTCACAGACAGTAAAGAGCCCTTAATGATTGTCTGCAGAGGAGGGGAGTTTCCTGTCACTGTCCCCCCCACTGTCACTGCCCCCTCCCCAGTGACCCTGTCCCTCTCCAATGTTCCTGCTCCCTGTGTCCCTGCACCCTGAGTGTCCCTGTCGCCCTCCAGTGTCCCTGCTCCCTGTGTCCCTGTACCCCGAGTGTCCCTGTCCCCTCCGGAGCGTCCCTGTCCCCCACCCAGTGTCCCTGTCCCCTCTCCAGTATCCCCTGCTCCCTGTGTCCCTGTACCCCGAGTGTCCCTGTCCCCTCCCCAGTGTCACTGTCCTCCTCCAGTGTCCCTGTCCCCTCCAGTGTCACTGTACCCTGAGGGTCCCTGTCCCCTCCCAGTGTCCCTGTAC
>VWZG01010820.1:156081-167083 GCA_013396735.1 Grallaria varia
CCCTCTGTGCCCAACCCCTCTGTCCATCCCCGGTGCCCCCCGTGCCCTCTGTGCCCAACCCCTGTGCTCATCCCCTGTGCCCATCCACGGTCCCTCCCGTGCCCTCTGTGCCCTCTGTCCATCCCCGGTGCCCTCCGTGCCCACCCCCTGTGCCACCTGTGCCCAACCCCTCTGCTCATCCCCTGTGCCCATCCACGGTCCCTCCCGTGCCCTCTGTCCATCCCCCGTGCCCTCCGTGCCCACCCCCTGTGCCCTCTGTGCCCATTCCCTGTGCCCCTTCGCTCTGGCACCCACAGCTGGGCGTCCTCCCCCTCCCCTCCCCTCCCCTTGAATCAGCCCATTTATTCCCCCTTTGGAATGCAAAGTAACAGGACACCCTGGGAGTTTTTATCTCGCTGCCGATCGTTTGTCACGCCGGGCAAGTGGCCGGACCGGCTCCAGCCGGGGCGGTTTCGGGGCTGTCCGGCCGCGCTGCGGGTGGGAGGGCACTGCGGGAGAAATTCGAATTCGGGAGTCACGCCGAGAGCAGGATCCCCGAGCCACGGCGCGGCAGGAAAAGCCCTTGGCGCCCGCGGTGGATGGACGGGGCTCCTTGGCCGAAATTCCCGGGAATTGTCTCCAGCGGAAGCCTTTTCCCCGCGAGCAGCCGCCTTTCATTCCTCGTGTAAGCAAGCCCCGCTCTTCCCTCCCTTCCCGCGGATGGCATTCCCGGGGCTGGGAGCTGATGGGGAAGGATCCCTCCCGGCCGGCCGCCTTTGCTGCTGATCCCCGTCTCCCTCGGGATGCTGCGGGGAGCGGAGCTCAGCGCGCTGTAGCTCTTTGGCGAGTCTGCCCCAGCCGGACTCGGTTCTCAGATTGGCCGGCTCTCCTTCCTCCCCAAGGCGTGTTAAAGGCCGGCTTTGCTCTCAGGATGCTCTTGTGGCCGCACTGAGACACCGCGAGGAGGAGGAGGAGGAGGAGGAAGCGACAGCTTCTTTGGGATAAACTGGTCCCAGCGGGAAGCGGGAGAGGCTCGCTCGCCGCCTGCTGCCGTCGCGTGTGGGTGAGTGCCTGGAATCTGGCTGTGTTTTCCAAGTGCCTTAGGAGGGGCTCAGCATCCCGGAGGGACACGGGGCAGGCACGTGGCAGAGGGGCCGGGAATCGCCGTGCGGTGTCTTTAGGGCCGCCCGGTGCCCCAAAGGGAGGGCACCTCTTGTAAGGCCGCCGCTGGTGCAGCGCAGCCCCAGGGAAATCCCAGGAAATTCCAGTGGGAAATCCCAGCGCTCCAGCAGCGCTGGAATCCCGGTGTTCAGGGCTCTAAACCAGCAGCCTCGCAGCTACATAATGTTTATGTTTGACGCGTGTGTTGTTTGCCGTCTTTCCCCCCCTCCCCGCCGGCGGTTGCGTCCCCTCCGTTCCAAGAGCCGCTTGGGCTCCCGAGTTAGTTTGGAAAATGCCAGTGGCTCGAGTGGCAGGAAAAACCGAGGATTCCGTGGGAAACCAGGAGTTGTGGATCCCCGCGGGAGACGCCAGAGTGAACCTGCGCCTTGCCCTCCTCATCCCCATCCCCATCCCCATCCCGGGGCAAGGGGGGGGAATAGGAATTCCCAGAATCCAAGGGCAGTGGGACCGGCTGCTTTGGCCCCCAAATGTGCTGTTTCACGGCGCTGTTAAGTCAGGCAGGTAAGGGAGTGGCTGCAAAAACAGGGCCGGGCGGCGCCGAGAGCTCCTGACATCAGCGGGCTGACTAACACGGCGCCTTTTCCCAGGGGAATGCCTTAAATCCAGGGCTGTTTCCTGCCGGGCCGGGGGTGGGATCGTGGCAGCAGCTGAAGGGGGCAGGATGGATTTTTGTGAGAGCCCAGAATTCACAACAGCGGGGTCACACAGACCTCACACGGGCTCTTTTCCCCTCCAAAAAAACCCAACCCACCTGCAAAAGGGCTGCAAAACTCCTGCTCTGCAGGAGGCGTTTTGGAACAAAGGTGACCCAGCGGGGTGTGATCGGTGGGCAGCTCCTGTTACACCAGAACGGGAGTTCTGGGAAATTCAGTGTTCAATTGGGGGGAAAAAAAATCGGTTTCAGGGCTGGGTGCGGTCGGTGTGAAGAGGTTTGGAGCAGCAGTTTAATCCGGGATAGGCACACCCCGGGTTCGTTTGGACTGTCGCGGAGGAGATGGAGAAAGGGAAAACTTTTCCATGAAAGTTTGATGCAGGTATTTCGATCCTGGCTCGCCCTTGAACCCCAAATATTGGAGCGTGCGGAGGTGGGGGGGAAATGCGAGAAGAGGAGAACGGTGGGGTCGGACCGGCCGCGGATTTCAGGGGTGCAAACTCGGTTTGAAACCTGCCTTGGAGCATTCCCAGATCGCCGGGTTTGCTGCTGGTCCCTCCTTTCCCCTCTCGTTACAGATCAAACCACGCGGTCCCGGGGGCTCCTTGGCCCTCCTTTCCCCTCTCGTTTCAGACCAAACCACGCGGTCCCGGGGGCTCCTTGGCCCTCCTTTCCCCACTCGTTTCAGCTCCAGCCCCTCCGGTGCCACCTCTGGGCACAGCTGCGCTCCCTGCGCTCTGGTCCCCTTGGCATCTGCCCCCGTGTTTCCCAAGGAGAGGATCATTCCCGCAGTGCAACCCTCGGACTGAGGGCCGATGTCAGCCTGGGATAAAGGGAATATTTGGCTTTGGCAGGCTGTGTCCCCCGAGTGTTTTTTGGGGAAGCGCGGGGTTGACTCCATGCTGGGGAGCGCCCTCTTCGCGCTGGGGTTTCAGTGTCGCCACCTGATGGGACCCTGGGTAGGCACACACGGCTTTTCCCAAGAAGCCGAATTCCCAGAGTTCCAGCCAGTCCTGCCTTTGGCAGTACAAGATTCCCTTGGTTTCCTTCCCTTGGCTGACGCGTGGGGGGGACTTTTGGGGCACCCCTTGGGCACTCGGGCGCCCCCGCTGCTGGAGAGGAGCCTCAGAGGAGCCACGGGGTGTTGCCGGCTGCCCACACCTGGCAGGAGCAGGGAAGGAGGAGCTGGGCACGGTGCCCGGGCGGCATCCATGGCGGGCTGAGCCGCTCGCAGCCGCCGTGGCCATGGAGAGCGGCCCCTCGGCGCCCAGGGGCAGCATCAGGTACAGCGCCCAGCTGCAGGTGAGAGGACACCTGGCCCGGGGGGGCTCCCAAGCTCCACCATCCCTTCCCAAGCTCCACCATCCCTTCCCAAGCTCCACCATCCCTTCCCAAGCTCCACCATCCCTTCCCAAGCTCCACCATCCCTTCCCAAGCTCCAGCATCCCTTCCCAAGCTCCACCATCCCTTCCCAAGCCCCAGCATCCCTTCCCAAGCTCCAGCCTCGACCGCTCGCTCCGCTTGGGCTCCCCCCGGGCGGTCCCGGATCCCTGGGAAAGGGGGGGATTGCAGCTCCCAGGAGAACCTGTTTGGGCGACGGTGACGAGCTCGACGAAGGAAAACCAGGTTTGGGAAGGTGGAAATCCCCTCCTGTCTGTGCTGCTGTCGGCGCTCCCGGGGTTTTGGTTTCGGCTTAAACTGGGCTCTGGGCTTGGGACTGAAAGTAAACTGGGCGCAGGTGAAGTGTTTGCAGAGCGTGGGGCCGGAGGTTGGTTGGCAACAGATCCAACTAAACCTGTTCGGGCTCCGGCAGGGCTGAGTTTAACGCAGGGCTGAATTAAACGCAGGGCTGAGTTTGAGTTAAACGCAGGGCTGAGTTTGAGTTAAACCCAGGGCTGAGTTTGAGTTAAACCCAGGGCTGAGTTTGAGTTTAACGCAGGGCTGTGTTGTTAAATCCAGGGCTGAGTTTAACGCAGGGCTGAGTTGTTAAACCCAGGGCTGTGCTTAACCCAGGGCTAAGTTAAACCCAGGGCTGAATTTAACCTTGGCCTGTGGGGCTTCGTTAATTAACCTCTGCCTAATCAGTGTACTTGGGGACCTGGGCAAGCTGGAACCGCACTCTGGGCTTTTTTTCCTGTGGCTCTTCCCGGCTGAGGGCTGGGCAGGGGCTGGTGGGGTTGGGTCCTGAGCCTGTTCTGTGCCGCGGAGCTGTGTCACACCCGGGGTTAGGTTGAAGCAGGATGGTGACACTCCCCAGCTCCCCTGCGGGTGTCCCCAAGGCCAGGCTCAGTGGTTGTTTCCTGGCAGCAGCCAAGGAGCTGCCAGTTCCATCCCCCAGCAGAAAGCTGGCTCGTGGCAAGGAGAGCTCCCCTGTGTGCCAGGGCCGTGGGCACTGCCAGGGGTGGAAGGAGATGCTCCGGCTGATACAGCTCTGCTGGAGCTCCTGGTTCCCCGCTGGGTCGGGGTGACACTGCTGGGTGACATGGTCCTCCTGAGTGACATGACCTCATCACTCTCTACAACCACCTGAAGGGAGGTTATAGCCAGGTGGGGCTTGGTCTCTTCTCCCAGGCACTCAGCAATAGGACAAGGGGGCACGGGCTTCAGCTCTGCCAGGGGAAATTTAAGTTGGATATTAGAAAGAAATTCTTTCCAGAGAGAGTGATCAGGCATTGGAATGGCCTGCCCAGAGAGGGGGGGATTCACTGTCCCTGGAGGTTTTTAGGATGAGATTGGACGTGGCACTGAGTGCCATGATCTGGTAAATGGACTGGAGTTGGACCAAGGGTTGGACTGGATGGTCTCAGAGGTCTTTTCCAACCCCATCCATTCTATGATTCTGTGATTCCTGGCTCCCCTGGCCCAGGAGAGGTTTGGGTGTCTCTGTGCGGGGCTGAGGGCTCAGGCATTTCCCTTCCCTGGCTCTGGACCAGTTTTCCCCCTGTCCAAGAGGGGCTGGTCTGAGCCAGGAGGATTTCCCTGAAGATGGGCAGGAAAGAGCCCGAGGAATTTGCCCCTCCTGGGCTGACTGTTGTTGGACTTGGCCCCCTATAAACATGACAGTGGAGGAAATGTGAATGTTTTTGGTGTGCCTGTGTCTCCTGCGTTGGGGAAGGAGCTGGAGCAGTTCTTGGGTGAGGAGAAGCCACTCTTGTTCCTTGGGAAGGTCCCTCTGGGGCAGTGGCTGGTGGAGGAGCTGCTGCTCAGGCCAGTTTGTCTGCTCTTGGTGCCAAAGGCAGACACGGACAAGGAAGACCCGCTGAGAAAAGGGCTGAGGCCGACTGAGAGCTCTCCAGACCTTTGCTCAGCAAACAAAAGATCACTCTGTAAAACCCTGAGGGGAGCAGCAGGAGGGCCTGGCTGCAGGGAAGGTGTTGGAGCAAAGGTTTTCCCTCCCCTTGCCCAGGGTAGAAAGTGCCTTTGCCATCCAAAGGCCACCAGAGCAGACGGGCAGGTGGCAACCTGTGAGACGTGGGGCACGGGCTGGGGTGGGCAGGGGCAGCCAGTAGGTGTGGGTTGGCAGGCACAGGCACCCAGAGGTGCTGGTGTTTCCTTGCTGGTGGCTCCAAAGAGGGACAACTCGGGGCCAGCCCCACCTCAGCACTGTGGGAGCTGGTGAAGGGCGTGAGTGAAGTGTCTGACCCGGGTCTGGGGCGCAGCTTTGGCTCAGCTGCTGGAGGCAATTTTGTTTTCCAGACAGCTCTGTCTGTACCAGGAAAGGCATAGGAGTGATTTAAATAAGCTGTTTGCATCCCTGGCGTGTTCCTTTCGGCTCCTGGGACATGGGTGTGTTGTAAGGAGGAATTTCGTGGCTCATAGCTACACAGATCCAGGCTGTGCCGTGCCTTTGGTCCCCATTCTCCCCAAGAACTAAGACTCGAGGGGAGAATCCTCTGCTGCCCCAGACACACAGGAGTGGGGTGGCTTTCTCGGAGCTGCTGACATGCCAGACCCAGCTGCCCCGATAAGCCCCGAGCGGGGCTCGGGCCAAGCCTGCGCTGTCTCTCCAAACATTAACTCGAGTTTCTTCTGTAATAAACCCAAAGGAATCTGGTTTCTCGTGTGACTCAGAGTGGTCACAAGACAATCGAATGCCGGAGAGGGCTGAGCTCAGAATTGGTGTGTGAAGTAGGTGTGTGTGACTTGCTTCTCTCGCTGTGGCACCTGCCCTCTCTCTGCTGGGAAGATGCACAGCGTGGAGGACTCTGTCCTTGAGTCCTTGCCCCATATTCCCTGTTTAGCTCTGAGGTCATCATTTTATTGCTCCGTCGCCCTTAATACAGAGTTGGAGACCGAAAACAACACGCTGGCAAAGTGTCTTCAGTGCTTTTACAGCCTGTGGTGGGGCAGGAACACGCCTCGCCTGCTGCTGCCATGGATTTCTTACCCAGAGTAAGAGGAGGAGCGAGGAGATGGTCCTGATCAGATGGGTTTGGTGTGGGAGGGGGTTCAGGAGTGGTGTGGATGGGCTTGAGGACCCTGGAAGAAACAAGTTGCTGCTGTGTACGCAGCTTTTAGCTTTGCTTCACTATTTCTCATGGCAAACAGGCTGTTCCCCCTCATGCTTCGGCTTTCAGCGTGACCCCTGGCTTTGAAAATGTAACTTTCTTGGCTCTTTTTGCCCCACAAGCCCACCCTGTCAATCTCAAAGCTCTGAGCCCGTGTCCTGAGCTGCTGGAGGAGTGGACAGGTTTCATTCCTCTCCTTTCTCATGTGGAATTTGTTTTAGTTTCTCTTGAACACCACCTGGGGCAGGTGTGGCTGGGAAGGGGGAGGTGGGAATCGCCTCTTGGATACATGGCCTGGGGTCTGCAGGGTGTAATAACCCTCAGGAGCCTGCCAGAGCCCCCAGCTCTGCTCCATCTCAGACCTCCCCAGGCCACCTCCAGCCTGGCATTTTATGGGTCTCTTTTCTTGGTTGTGTCCATGGGTGTCAGAGAGTGGGATTTTTGCTGTGAGAGCTGCTTTGGTTGCCCACCTGCTCCTGCCTTCTGTGGTGTGTGCAGCTTTGGCCCCGAGCAGTCCTGTGGCAGACCAGCTGAGTCTGGAGCTGGGAAAGGCCAAGGGAAGCAGCTGAATCTCAGTCTGGTTCTGAACCAACGAATTATCTGGTGGTGACAAGGGATGGATGGAACTAATGGCCGGGAGCCCAGTCTTGGCTTCCAGAAACCAGCCCCTTTGGGGATGCTCATCCCAGGTGGCACATCCCAGGAATCTTCCTGCTCCATGGCAGTGCTGTGAGACCTCCTTGGCAGGAGGATCTCTCTGCTTCCCGGGCAGATCTCCATGGCATGTCCCAGCCTTGCTGTGACCTCCCCCTTGGCAGGACGATCTCTCTGCTTCCCAGGAAGATCTCCATGGCACGTCCCAGCCTTGCTGTGAGCCCTCCTTGGCAGGAGGATCTCTCTGCTTCCCAGGCAGATCTCCATGGCACGTCCCAGCCTTGCTGTGACCCCCCCCTTGGCAGGAGGATCTCTCTGCTTCCCAGGCAGATCTCCATGGCACGTCCCAGCCTTGCTGTGAGCCCTCCTTGGCAGGAGGATCTCTCTGCTTCCCAGGAAGATCTCCATGGCACGTCCCAGCCTTGCTGTGAGCCCTCCTTGGCAGGAGGATCTCTCTGCTTCCCGGGCAGATCTCCAGTGCGGAGCTGATAGCGTGGCAGTTCCCACCATCCCTGTGTGCCTGCTGCATTTCCTGCTGGCAGAATGAGTCACTTCTGCATCTGGTCTGTCCAGTCTGGCAGAGCACAGTTAAAAATACCCCGTGTGGCTCAGGGAGGAGTGGGATGTCTGCTTTTCCCAGCCCTGAGCTGGGGCTCTGCATGGAGAAGCTGCTGCAGGAGCCCTCCAGGAGCTGCATAAAACTCTCTGTGCCAGCTGCTTTTCCAGCTTTCCTCATGGAATTGGCCCTCCAGGGGAAACTGAGGCGTGGGAGAGCCGGGGCAGTGTCTGCCTGACCCTTTCACTGGGTTGGCACGTGGTTCTCCTGCCACTGTGCCCTCCAACCCTGCCCGTGGCAGGGCTGAGCGAGGAGGAGCAGGAGGAAGTAACTGCTCCAGTGACTAAGACAGTGAGAATATCAAGGGAGGTTTTCTGTTAATACTGTTTATTGGAGCAGTTTCCTCACAAGGGCGAGAGAGTCAGACCTTGAGTCACTTTGGACCAGAGATGGTTTCTGAAGGAGCTACAGACAAGGTGAGAGCAGGACATGTCGAGCTCTTCTCTGGGTTGGAGACGCTGCCTTGGGCTGTCCTGGACACGCCAGGGAAATGTGCAGAAACCAGGAGCTAAAGGAGATTAACCCTGTGGTTGCTGTTCCCTTGGTTTAACTGTGATCTTTGAGCCTGCTTTGCGTGTGAGTCCACCTGGTCTCTGCCCAGCTCGGAGGATGGTGAGCAGGTATTTTCTCCCGGAGCAGGAGCGGTGGTGATGGGTGGAATGTGGGGCACAGGGGGTGGTCAGCAGGTGGAGAGGGGCATGTGGGGCACAGGGGATGGTCAGCAGGTGGGGAGGGGGATGTGGAGCACAGGGGATGGTGAGCAGGTGGAGAGGGGGATGTGGAGCACAGGGGATGGTCAACAGGTGGAGAGGGGGATGTGGAGCACAGGGGATGCTGAGGAGATGGAGAGGGGAATGTGGAGCACAGGGGATGCTGAGGAGATGGAGAGGGGAATGTGGAGCACAGGGGATGCTGAGGAGATGGAGAGGGGAATGTGGAGCACAGGGGATGCTGAGGAGATGGAGAGGGGAATGTGGAGCACAGGGGATGGTGAGCAGGTATTTTATTGCAGAGCAGGAGTGGTGGTGGTGGGGAGGGGATGAGCAGGGACAGGCAGAGCCACCCGCTTTGGGCTGGGACAATGTGGTCTTAAGGTCAGCCAGGTGATTTTTGTGCTGAGTGTGGGCAGGGAGGATTCAGCCTCTTACTCAGAGGTCGGGACACGGGACCTCCTCCGAGAGCTCCCCTGGGGCATGGCTGAGCATTCCAGTAGTGCCTGGGAGATGCTTCAGATCCTCTGGGGACTGGGGAGAGAGTTTGCAGGGCTGGCTCTTGGTGGCACAGGCTGTGGGTGAGAGCCCTTGGAAGCAGCTTCCCACGAGTGTCAGCGCTGGCTGGGAACCGTGATGACCTGCAGAAGGTATGGGATGGGAGCTGGAGTGGAAAACAGAGGGAGGGAATCCTCTTAGGATCCTGTTTTGTACCTGCCTCCAATCACCAGGTAGTTTGTGGCAGGTGACAGTGACAGTATCCCTTGGACAGGAGGAGAAACAACAACTCTCTGGGAGTCCCACACTCCCGTCCTTTCTCCTGTGCTGGGGGTGTTCCTCTGTCTCAGCTCTGGGGCAAGAGCAAACTGGCAGAGTGTGCTGTGCTGCAAACTCACGGGTTTAACATCTTTCATCCTTTTTTTCTCCCCCCCAAAAAAGCCGAGGAATTGTTAAAGAAAGATCAGAATTTTCCTGCCTAATTCCTTGGTCACGCCTCAGCCAGGGGAGCAGTGCCTGTGTTTGTGTGTGCTGGTTCGTGCTGGAGGCAGAGGGAAGCTCTCTTTGCTTTCTCAAACTGATGAGTTTCTGCCTTGAAGAGTTTTCTCCCTGCAAAGGCACAGGGGGATGTTCACATCTATCAGCCACAGTGTTGTGCAGGAGCTCCTGTTTGCTCCTGAGCCCTCTTTTTTTTTTCTGGCAGTTTGGTGAAACCCAAGTTTGGGAGTTCTGCAGAGGATCCCCTCAGCCGAAGGGTTTCCTATGAGAAAATAGGCTTTTCTTTGTGGTTCTTCCTCACGGGCCTCAGGAAGTCTGGGGGAGCTGCTGTTATCATAATTTAAGCCCCTGGGGTGGTTCTCTTGCCACAGGCTGGTGTTAATATAGAGAATTAAATCCTTTTGCTTTCTGCCACCAGCAGTGAGGTCTTGGAAGTCCTGGGAAGGCTCGGCACTGGGAGCAGACCCACGGTGGGAGAGGGGAGGTGTTGTGAGATTTGGGGCCAGTTTCTTCCCTTTGCCTGGTTTGAGGGGGGGTTTTTTTGCATGATTGGAAAACTGATGGGAGCCGGGTGGCTGTTTGCAAGGCTGGGTGTCAAACCCCAGGTAGTCGTGACTTTGGCTGAAGAGTTTCATGATTGAGGATGTCCCTGTGTATTTAAGCTTGGTTTTGTGTGTTGCCTGTTTTGAAAGTTTCCTTGGGTTATGTTTTCAAGCTTTTCCTGGATGATCACAGAGGCCAAGCAGGATTCAGAGCATTCCCAGTGGGATTGCCCTCTGTGGCCCTGCCAGGTCAGTTTGTTTTGGTGGTAACTGGATGTTGGGGGTGAAAACGGTTCTTTCTGCAGTAAATCCCCCAAGTGAATGAAGGTCCCATCCCTGTGCTGCCAAATGATCAGCTCGGAGGATTTGGAGAGCAGGTGGTGTGAAAACTGCTTTGTTGCTCTGGTTGTGGTGTTTGCAGAGGTTTAAACTTCAGTCCTTGGCAGAAACTCAGGGTGAGGTGCCTGGAGCTTCCCTTTGTGCTGGGAAGGGCCAAGAGCACTGGGAGAAGGGGCTGGGCTGGGCTGGGGAGGGCAGAAGCAGTGGGGGAATGGTGTGAGTGGGAGATGGGCTTTCCTGCCTGGAGAGCCTTGGGAAGGAGAAGGTGGTGGAGCACCCTGAGGGAAGTGCTGTGAGGTCGCTTGGGTTTGCTTTGTTAACAGGATTCCCTTTGCTGGCTGTTTTTCATACCACCCCAGAATAGTTTGGGTTGGAAGGGACCTTAAAATTCACCTTGTTCCACCCCCCTGCCATGGGCAGGGGCACCTTCCACTGGCCCAGGTTGCTCCAGCCTGGCCTTGGACACTTCCAGGGATGGGGCAGCCACATCTCTGGGCACCCTGTACCAGGGTCTGCCCACCCTCCTAGGGAGCAATTCCATCCCAATATCCCACCTAACCCTGCTCTCTGGCAGTTTAAAGCCATTCCCCATTGTCCTATGAAGCCGTATCCCCTTTGCCCCTATTTTCCTGGATTTTTAGGGGTTTGTGACATTTGCACCAAATCCCCACCCAGGCTGTTAAAGCAGGTTTGTGGCTGGGCTGGGCTGGGCAAGGCCAGGCAGAGTCCGTGTTTGTGGGGACGGCGTTGCCTCTCCCGGGGCACAGGGATGTGTGTGAGTGCCACGGGGTTGTGCAGGTTGGCACGGGGGTTGGCACAGCGTG
>VWZG01010820.1:171316-191464 GCA_013396735.1 Grallaria varia
CCCCCAACTCTTCCCTTGCAGACAGGAACGCACCCGTCCGGAAGGTTTTCAATGGCCACTTGCGTGTCCTGAACTGGGAATTCCTGGATGCCTACGAGAACTCCAGCTCTCCAGAGTTCGCCATGTTGGCCCAGAAGGTGAAGAGCACGGTAAGAGGCTTCTTGCAAGCAGGAGTTTTCCTCTTGCTCCGTACCCACGGAGGTGTTCCATGTGAGATTCCTTGGAGATTCCTGGCTCCTCTGAGCTCTCCCTGCTCACCGTGACACCCTGGCTGGGAGCAGGGACCTGCCTTGGAGCTGGGCATCGGCATCCCAGCTCCAGCCTGGTGCAGTGGGGCACATCCCGGGGTCGGGGGGTGAACCAGGGCTGCCAGCCCTCCCTGTGGAACCCGTGGCTTGTCCCACCTCTCCCATCAAACTCAGGGATTTGGGCTTCCCCTGGGAAGAGCTGAGTCAGAGCAGGCTGTGCTGGGCAGGTCTGGGCTCTTCTGGGGCTCTCAACTCTCCCGCTTGCTCTCTCAGGATCTGCAGGTTCCTGCAGCCAGGGATGCTGGGGATGTGCTCTGATTTTCCATAGTGGGCTGGAAGCTCTGTCTGTCTTTAGCCTTTCCTCCTTCCCGCCTCAGCTCTAGACATGCTGAACCCACCTCTGTAACCCTTTCAGGTGGAGGAGATCTACAGGAACCACGCAGACATTGGCCCTTACCACAGAGAGACAGTGATCACTGCCTTCAGGTGAGCCTTGGGTGCTGAGGGGGCAGGAGGGCCCTGCTGGGGTGTCACCCAGCCCTTCGCCCTCATTCCTGGGGGTGTTGGGGTGGGAGGCACCCCAGGAGCCACCCTGAGGGACACAGGGAAGGGTGGGCAGTGAAAAGCCACATGAGAACACATGTTGTTTCCTGCTGCATGTCCTGGGAAAATCAAGGTGTGGCGCAGTGAGCTGCCATGGGGAGTGCCTGGCAGGGCCCTTTGCTGGGCACAGTTTGCCTCCCTGACCCTCGATGCTCCCCCTTCCCCATGGGTGGCTCCAGAAATGTCTCCTCGGGTAGCCTTCTGGTGGTACTTGAGCCCTCCCGTGCCTGTCGGTGCCCTCACCCCCCACCTGCCCTTCCCGCAGCGAAGGCAGCGTCATTGCCTACTACTGGTCCGAATTCCTTGTCCCCAAGTACCGGGAGCAGAGCCTGGACAGGGCCATGGCTGACAAGCAGAGCCTGGTGCAGAGGTGGAACCCCCGCCTGCGGAACCCGCTGCTGAAGGTGGAGTCGGTCATCGCCTTCCGTGAGTGTTGGCCCCGCCGTCCCCCGGCCACCGCTGGCATTTGGGGGATGTGCCCCTGGAGGGAGATGGTGCCGCTCACAGCCCTCCCCTGGGGGGCTTCAGGCAGCCCTCGGGGTGGGGGTAAGGACCTGGAATTCATGGTGTGGTTTGATGGGGTGTAACTGGAGGGGGATGCACGGACCCACTCCCCTTCGCTCGAATGCTCTGTGTTCTCCTCTGAGCCCAGTGAAGAGGGGCGGGGAGGAATCTTCCCTCTGCTGAGGAAAACCTTGGTCCCTCAGCTCCCCAGAGCCCAGGCAGGAGCAGCCTGCCCTGCCAGCTTGTGGGGAGAGACCCCCCAAACAAACCCAGACCGCTGCAGGTCCAGGGATAAGCTTGGCTTTGTGCCCAGGGATTTTCCACTGCCCAAAGGGTGACACCAGCTCTGTTTTCTCCCGCAGCCGTGGACCCCAGCATAGCCCACTCCTCCCGCGACAGTAAGTAGAGTCCTTCAATCTTTGGGGTGGGAATTTCCCTTGCAGGATGGGGAAGGGTGTGGAGAGGGGTGCTCTGCATCCAGGACAGACCCAGATGTGTGCCAGGCAGACCCTGGTGCATCCAGGATAGACCCCGGTGTGTGTGCCAGGCAGACCCTGGTGTGTGTGCCCTGGTGTGTGTGCCAGGCAGACCCTGGTGCATCCAGGACAGACCCCAGTGTGTGTGCCCTGGTGTGTGTGCCAGGCAGACCCTGGTGCATCCAGGACAGACCCCAGTGTGTGTGCCCTGGTGTGTGTGCCAGGCAGACCCTGGTGCATCCAGGACAGACCCCAGTGTGTGTGCCCTGGTGTGTGTGCCAGGCAGACCCTGGTGCATCCAGGACAGACCCCAGTGTGTGTGCCCTGGTGTGTGTGCCAGGCAGACCCTGGTGCATCCAGGACAGACCCCAGTGTGTGTGCCCTGGTGTGTGTGCCAGGCAGACCCTGGTGCATCCAGGACAGACCCCAGTGTGTGTGCCCTGGTGTGTGTGCCAGGCAGACCCTGGTGCATCCAGGACAGACCCCAGTGTGTGTGCCCTGGTGTGTGTGCCAGGCAGACCCTGGTGCATCCAGGACAGACCCCAGTGTGTGTGCCCTGGTGTGTGTGCCAGGCAGACCCTGGTGCATCCAGGACAGACCCCAGTGTGTGTGCCCTGGTGTGTGTGCCAGGCAGACCCTGGTGCATCCAGGACAGACCCTGCTGTGTGTGCCAGGCAGACCCCGGTGTGTGTGCCAGGTAGACCCTGGTCTGTGTGCCAGGCAGACCCTGGTGCATCCAGGATAGACCCCGGTGTGTGTGCCAGGCAGACCCCGGTGTGTGTGCCAGGATAGACCCTGGCGTGCTCCTTGGGGCTGGTTTGGGGTCGAACAGGCTGTGGCACCACCGTTACCCAGCAAGAGCGTGCCATCTGCCCAGGGCCAGCCTGCAGGCAGAGCAGGAATTGCTCTCCACATGCCAGGGGAAGGCAGGGCAGGACCTCCTTGTGTCCTGGTTTTAAGCCCAGCTGGAGCCCCCGTTCTCTCTCTGAAGCCACAAGACAGCTCTGCTGAGAAGGCGTGAGCTCTGCTGGCTGCCACCAGGGCCCCTTGCTAACGGTTCCTGCTCTCTGGGCAGACAGCTGCATGTTCTCCCTGCACGCCATGGAAGGGCAGCTCACCAGTTTCACCACGCCGGGCTTCCCCAACAGCCCCTACCCCAACAACGCCCTCTGCTACTGGGCACTGAGGGCAGATGCCAGCTCCAGAATCAGCCTCACCTTCAAGACCCTGGAGCTGGAGCCCTGCCGGGATGACAGTGACTACATCAAGGTCTACGACTCCCTGAGCCCCGTGGAGCCCCACGCCTTGGTCAGGTTGGTGTCTCCAGGATGTTCCCGTGCTGTGCTGAGTGCTGAGATGTCCTGAGCTCCTGTCCCAGCTCCTGTCCCTGCTCCTCCAGGCTCCCAGGCCAGCTGTGCCTCACGGATTCTGTCCTTTGCCTCCTAGGCTTTGTGGGAATTACGCCCCAGACTACAACCTGACCTTCCTGTCCTCCCAGAACGTCATGCTCCTCACATTGGTCACCAACAAGGAGGGGCGATTCCCTGGCTTTAAGGCTGAGTTCTTCCAGCTCCCCAAGATGAAAGGTGAGGAAAAAAAGCAGAGCAGAGCCCTTGGCTTGTTTTCCCCCTCCCCTCCCTACTGTGGCCAGTTGAACAGGGAGGTGGCTCTGGCTGTGGTTGGTTTGTCAGGGATGTTTCCAGGGCAGGTCACAGCTTGGCCTTGCCCACGGTGCTCTGGGCTGGGGTAATGATGTCCCCTGAGGAGGCCAAAATAAGAGTTGTGTTGGGTTGGACATGCAGATCGGTGTGTGCAGGGCGCACCTAATTGATCTCCTGGGTCCTCTCAAGCCTTGGAGCAGAGCTGGTCTCTCCAGAGAGTGGCTCATGCCTCTGCCTCCTCTCCTGCCTTGGGTGACAGCCAGCTGAGGCTCTGGACAACCACATGCCTGACCCTCTAACCTGTTTTCATCCTCTGCTTGTCTTCAGCCTGTGGTGGGACCCTGAAGGGAGAGAGAGGGACCTTCACCACCCCCTATTACCCGGCACATTATCCCCCAGACACGGACTGTGTGTGGAACATTGAGGTGAGACGGGCCCTCCCTTTGCCTTGGTCAGGCTGTCACATGTCCCTGGTGGGGCAGGACACGGTCCAGGGCAGCTCCAGCAGTGCTGCCCAGGGCTCTGAGCCTGGGGAGGCTGAGGGAGAGGTTTGGGGCCGGGGGCAAGGAGACGGTGAGAGGCCTGAACCCCACGTGACATGTAGCCCCCCAAAAATCTGTAGGTGCACACAAAAGCCATGAGAGTGTGGGCTTTGAGGTGGGCCAGTCATTGGTTTGACTTCCACCCCCTCCCTCTGTGTGCCTGGAGGTCCTGGGACTGGGGTGGCCCATAGTGACTTCTATGAAGGTGTTTCCTTTCCTGCTGGAAAACTGGCGCCTTCCCATTTTCAGTTATCCTCTATCCTCTTCCCACGAAGCTTTTCCTTGCTCCAGAAAGCCACACCCCACCCGCTCTGTCCCCTTTTGCAGGTCCCCTCGGTGAAGAACGTCAAGGTGCGTTTCAACATGTTCTTCGTGCTGGAGCCCGGGATCCCCGTCGGCTCCTGCCCCAAGGACTACGTGCTGGTCAACAGCACGAGGTGGGTGTTGGGTGCTCCCTGAGCCCACGGAGGGCCTTTGGTGACAGAACTTTGGACTGTCCTGTGGGAATCCGTGTGCTGGTGCTCTTTGGGCTGGGATGAGGCAGGACCATCATGTGGTGAGAGGGGAGCCCCATGCTTGGGGAGGAGACCCTGGGTGTGTTTGGTGCTGCAGCTGAATCCCCCCAAATTCTGGCTCATGTGAGGGAAGGCAGAAACGTCTGGGGTGGGTTTGCTTGGATGAGCAGATCTCCATTCTCAGGGCAGTGCTCTGGGGCTCTGGGAGGCATTTCCTGATACACTCACTGTCTGTATGCTGTTACACAGCCTGATATAACTTGGGCAGACAACTTGGCTCCTCCCAGGGACGAGATCAGTCTTGTTTCACAGTGCTTTGGGTGAAGGAGCTGACCCTGCCTCGGAGAGAGGGTTTCAAAGTCCTCACCTGCCTTTGCAGCCCCAGATTCCTGCAGCACGATCCCACCCGGCCGTGGTGGGATGGGATCTGCACAAACCCAGCGTATCCGAGCTCAGACACATCCCTGGGGCAGGCAGGAGTGTGGAGGAACTTGGTCACAGCCGTTCCTACAGTCACAAGTTGATGTTTGCCCAAACCCTCTGCGAGTGGCAGCAAAATTAGGACCCCGAGGCTCAGCAGTGTGCTGGGGCCAGAGCTGCCCCTGCCCTGCTGTGCCCCAGCTCTGGCATGGGGAGTGCCCACAGAAGCCCAGGGATGCAGAGATGCAGGGAGTGCCCACGGGCGCCCAGGGATGCAGGGAGTGCCCACGGGAGCCCAGGGATACAGGGAGTGCCCACGGAAGCCCAGGGATGCAGGGAGTGCCCACAGGAGCCCAGGGATGCAGGGAGTGTCCACGGGAGCCCAGGGATAGAGAGATGCAGGGAGTGCCCACGGGAGCCCAGGGATGCAGGGAGTGCCCACGGGAGCCCAGGGATGCAGGGAGTGCCCACGGGAGCCCAGGGATGCAGGGAGTGCCCATGGGAGCCCAGGGATGCAGGGAGTGCCCACGGGAGCCCAGGGATACAGGGAGTGCCCACGGAAGCCCAGGGATGCAGGGAGTGCCCACNATGGGAGCCCAGGGATGCAGGGAGTGCCCATGGGAGCCCAGGGATGCAGGGAGTGCCCATGGGAGCCCAGGGATGCAGGGAGTGCCCATGGGAGCCCAGGGATGTGGGGAGTGCCCACGGGAGCCCAGGGATGCAGGGAGGTTTGCTGCAGCACTTGAGTGCCCTTTGCCCTCACCGTGCAGGTACTGCGGGAAGCGCTCCCAGTTTGTGGTGGCCAGCCGCACCAACAAGATCCAGGTCCGGTTCCACTCGGACCAGTCCTACACGGACACGGGCTTCTCCGCCGAGTACCTGTCCTATGACTCCAGCGACCGTGAGTGGCACCCCTGGGGCTGTGGGGGGAACTGTTATCCCTGGGATCCAGAGCTTCCCTGGAACCTGGGAAGTGGCCCTTTCCCTGCGAGCGAGCCCCCCGTGTTTGCCCGCTGTGTCCCTGCGCTGTGTGCTTTGGGGAGAAGGGACACAGAGGGGGCACCTGGAGGGCTCATGTGTGGTTTGTGCCCTTCTCCCCCTCCCAGCCTGCCCTGGCAAGTTCGCCTGCAACACGGGGCGCTGCATCGACCGGAGCATGCGCTGCGATGGGTGGCTGGACTGCGTGGATGGCAGTGATGAGAGGTCCTGCAGTAAGTCCAGCCCTGGTTTCCCCTTGGCATGGCATGGGGAAGGGTTGTGATGCCCCAGGGAGACTGTTCTGGGGGTGTTGATAGTGCGTAATGTGCCCCAGTGCTGCCTGGAACCAGCGCTGCGGTGAGATCCATGTGGGATCCTTTCCCAGCCCGGGAGCTCTGGGGTCCTGCTAATCCAGCCCTCTCCCAGTGGCTTCTCTCTCCTTTTCCAGTCCCTCCCAGCTGGGAATATGTTCTTCTGTGTAATCCTCCTGGCTGTGGCTTTGGCTGAGCTGGGTGATGTGAAGGGACATGGTTTGTTACCCAACCAGGCAGACTTTGCAGAGCGCACCCAGAAAACCTGTGGGATACGTGGAAGTTGTTTCTTTGTGCAGCAAGTTTTCCTCCTGGATTAGCAGAGCTGTCCTGTAGTTAATGTCACTGTGTAGGGTCTGCAGTTCATTAGAGAGGATGGGAAACCCCTGGTTTGGGGTCTCCTTCCCTGGTTCTGAGGAAGAGTGGCTTGTGGTCTGGGTTTCTCGGGTGCTTTCCCACTGCTTGTAGCAATTGCTTTGCCTCAGTTGCTGCCTGGGGCTGTCCTGCAGGGATGTCACCTTAAGCCTCTGCTGCCTGAGACAGGACAGCTCCAAGTGGTTTTGTCCTCCAGAAAGATGGAATTGCTGTGCTGCAGCCCGAGTGTGGCACATGTACATATATACATATATATATTTATATGTGGCTGGTCCTGAGCTCCTTGCTGGGTTCCCAAGGTGTTTGCACACCCACTGGGAGAGCTGCTGTGGTGGGTGGATCACTGGGCACTCCTCAGGTGGCTTTGCAGGTCTCTCCCCTGATTTCTGGCACTGGAAGGGGCTGCCACTCCAGGGTGGAGTCCCCATCCCTGGAGGTGCCCGAGGAGTGGTGATGTGGCACTCAGTGCTCTGGGCTGGGTGACAAGGTGGGGATGGGTCCCAGGGTGGGCTCCGTGGGCTGGGAGGTCTTTTCCAGCCTTAATGACTCAGGGATCCTCACTCCCCTTTCCCAGCCTGTAATGAGCAGCAGTTCAGGTGCCAGAATGGCTGGTGCAAGCCCAAGTTCTGGGTCTGCGACAACGTGAACGACTGTGGTGACAACAGCGACGAGCTGCAGTGCAGTGAGTGGCTCCCCGTGGGCTGCCATGGGGCTATGGGGGCTTTGGGGGCTCCAGGAGGGAGGGGGCAAGTGCTGTGCTGGAAACGAGTGGGCAAGAGAGCCACAATAACAGCCTGGCACTGGGCATGGCACGGGCTCACCGGTGCAGCTCGAGAGAAAGAGGCATGAGCAGAGGTGTGGAAAAAGTGGGTTTTGGGGCAAAAAAGGGCTGGGTAACCAAGGGGTGATGTGCAGCTGGGAGGAGAAGAGGTTGGAGATGTGGGATGCTGGGGCTTCAGAGGCTCTGTCCGGGCAGGGCAGGTGGGCACAGCCATGCACTGAGGTGCTGCAGCATCCCCTGCCCTCTGTCCCCAGGCTGTGCAACCGACAGCTTCAAGTGTGACAATGGCAAGTGTGTCCCCAGCACACAGAAATGCGACGGGAAGGACGACTGTGGGGACGGCAGTGACGAGGGCAGCTGTGCCACAGGTGAGGCTGGGCTGTGTGACCTGAGCATCCCGCTGTGCATCCTCTCGGGGTGGCATGTCCTGGAGACAGGGGTGACGGGCTCCTGGGTGGTGTGAGGTGCCTGGGAGCGGGGCTGAGCCCTGTGTCTGTGCTGCCTGCAGCAGGTCACACCACGGTGCCCTGCAAGAACTACACCTACAAGTGCCGCAGCGGGCACTGCATCAGCAAACAGAACCCTGAGTGCGACGGCGAGCGGGACTGCGAGGACAATTCCGACGAGGACAACTGCAGTGAGTGCTCTGGGACTGGGGGGACAGGGGGCCTCTTAGGGAGACCATCCCAGCGTGGCAGAGAGAGCCCCGGGGTACTTGTGTGTGGTGGAAATACCAGGATGTGACCTTAAGGAGCTCAGGGAGTGTCTGTGTTGTTTGGGATGGGGAATTGTAGCGACGGTTAAATAAACACAGGCTCAAGACTTTGTCAGGAAAAGTAAAAGCAAAAGGAAAAGACCCTTTATTCACACACAGCTTATCTTTTATACTATTCTACTACCGTCCATATGTGTCTCTGCCACACATCATTGGCAGGGTGTTCTTGTCCATCAGTCTTAGTCCATCTTCTAATAGGTGGACATCACCTCTCCTCATGCTGGCAAATCTCAAAACACACTCTTGCTATTCTTGGTTGTTTTCTTCAATTCCTTCTACTTTCCCAGGCCTGGCCCAAGGACACAGGTGGTTTTTTTCTGCTGCTTTCCCAGGCCTACAGCCACATCCTCTCGAGGCTGAAGATGTCTGTGTCCCAGTATTCTTCCATAGGGAATACAGGGGTTTATCTGCATATTTATGGGCTTAGGAGATAAATATTTCAGCTAATTTAGCATCAGCCCTCCCTGATGTGGGTGACGGGGCTGTCGAATATCGCCAGGGAGCAGAGGGAGGGTGTGGAATGGGAGCAGGAGTAACCAGGCCCCCTGTCCCTCCCCACCGCAGACTGTGGGACCCGCTCCTACGTGCGGAAGTCGCGCATCGTGGGCGGGCAGAACTCGGACGTGGGCGAGTGGCCGTGGCAGGTGAGCCTGCACGTCAAGAACCAGGGTCACATCTGCGGGGCCTCGCTGGTCTCAGACAGCTGGCTGGTGTCGGCAGCCCACTGCTTCCTGCCCCTGCAGAACGTCAGGTACAGCAGAGCCAGCCCTTTTCGGGCATTTCAGGAGGAAAACGCCGATTCTGGGAGGCGTTCCTCGAGGCAGCTCCCTCGGACAGTGAGGCAGAGCCTCAGCCCGTGCCTTGTGCCCCGTGCAGGTACTCAGACCCCAACCTGTGGACAGCCTACCTGGGCCTCACTGACCAGGGCGACCGCAGCGGCCCCAACGTGCAGACCCGCAAGGTCAAGCGCATCATCTCCCACCCCTTGTTCAACGACTACACCTATGACTATGACATCGCCGTGCTGGAGCTGCAGAACCCTGTCACCTTCTCGGCCGTGGTGCAGCCCATCTGCCTGCCCGATGCCACCCACAACTTCCCCGTGGGCAAGGACCTGTGGGTGACTGGCTGGGGGGCGACCGCCGAGGGAGGTGAGTGCTGGGGTGGGGAGCTGGGGGGGTCTTGATGTCTTTTATATGGTCTTCCCAGAGAAACTGTGGCTGCCCCATCACTGGAAGTGTCCAAGGCCAGCTTGGATGGGGCTTGGAGCAACCTGGGCTAGTGGGAGATGTCCCTGCCCTGTGGCAGGGGGTGGAACTGGATGAGCTTTACTATCACTTCCAAACCAAAACAGCCAGCAGTAGGACAAGAGGGCACGGGCTTAAGCTCTGCCAGGGGAAATTTAGGTTGGATATTAGAAAGGAATTCTTTACAGAGAGAGTAACCAGGCATTGGAATGGCCTGGCCAGAGAGGTGGTGGATTCACCGTCTCTGGAGGGTTTTAAGATGAGACTGGATGTGGCACTGAGTGCCATGATGGGGTTGGATCAAGGGTTGTACTTGATGATCGCAGAGGTCTCTTCCAAACCCATTGATTCTGTGATTCTATGATTTTTGTGTTTCTTGAGTGGGAGCTGCTTCAAAAACATGTTTTCACTCACCCTTCCAGGCACCGGAGCCTCCATCCTGCAGAAGGCAGAGATCAGACTCATCAACCAGACCGTGTGTAACCAGCTGCTGACCGACCAGCTGACACCACGCATGATGTGTGTGGGGATCCTCACCGGGGGCGTGGACGCCTGCCAGGTAGGGCAGCACCCGGCCTGGTGCTCTTTGCTGTTTGTTAGCCAGGGGGACAGGCCCTTTGCACTTATTTTTACATTTCTAACCTACAACAAATCTGCGTGAATCGTCCTGGATTCAGATAAGGGGCGGATCAGGTACCAGCAGGAAGTTGGGTCAGCACATGGGTTAGTCTCAAAAAGTCTCAAAGACTGCAGCCCGTCCCACCAGGTAGGAGATACAACCCCATCAGGAGGTGCAACCCCACCAGGAGGTACAACCACACCCCAGCTTCTTGCTGTTCTTAGTTAGCAGGACAAGCTGCTTGATTTTACAGCTCTTTGTTCTGTCTCTGTAACTCCAATTGCCAGACTTAAATATTTGTTTCGGGGAACAGCCAAGAAATTGTGCTGACTTAGAGCTGGTTTGGAGACTTGGAGCTCCCGCTGGATTATTTTTCACTCGGTTTTGGCTTCAGCACTTTGCAGTAGGGCCCTGGAGGGGGTCCTTGCTCACGGTGCCCTGTGTCTGTGTGCAGGGTGACTCTGGGGGCCCCCTGGTCAGCGTGGAGCCCAGCAGTCGGATGTTCCTGGCCGGAGTGGTGAGCTGGGGTGATGGCTGTGCCCAGAGGAACAAGCCCGGTGTCTACAGCCGGCTCACCAGCCTGCGAGACTGGATCCAGCAGCACACAGGCCTCTAGGGATGGATGGATTCCCCCCTGGACACCTCTTGGACACTTGGCAGTGCCAGCCATGCACAGACTCTACTGTGAACTTCAACCCTCCCTCTACCTCGCTGCGAGGGCCTGGGGCGCCCTGTGCAGCCAGAGCTGGTGGTTTGGTCCAGCCCTTGGTCTTCCCAACTTAGAAATCCATGTTTGGAGAAGTTTTTCCCTGGGTGGGTAAGCCAGTGCAGCTCCTGTGAACGACTTGAAAGGGCCATCAGTCAAGATGGTATAGAATAATAAACTCAAGAAATTAAAAAAAAAAAANAAGAAAAAAACCCCTCGTGGTTCAAGGCAAACTTTATGGGACAGGTTCATGCTTTCAGAATGTATTCTAAGTCTTGGCCATCTCCACACTCTGCTGTTCAGTCATGGAGGGGGAGAAAGGGAGGTCTTACCATGGTTTTGGGGGGATCCCCTTCTTGCCCTACACTGTGATCTCCTCCTTCTGCCCTCTGTCCAACTCTGGCCTGGCCAAGTCCGGGGCTGGGGGCCTGGAAGAGAGAAGTTGGGGTCAAACAGCATCCCTTACCCCAAGGGGAGCCTCGGGAAGAGCTGCTGGCACAGCTGGAGAGCCCAGGGCCCTTGGCATCACCACACTCTGCCTTTACTCCGTGCTGGGCTGAGCTGCTGCAGCTTCTGCCCAGCCCCAGGTGCCTGAAGTCGTGGGGAAGAGCACAAGGGTTGCACTGAATCCTTCCTGGAGTGCTCCCTGCAAGGTCAGCATGGCTCAGCTGTGCCCAGCCCAGCCTTCCACCCAGCTTAGTTTTGTAAAGAAAAATGTGACCTGTGAATGTGCTGCTTCTCTCCCTCCCTCTCTCCCTGTGGCCTGTTCCTTGCCCCAGTGGAGCACATTCCAGCCGAGATGAGTTAGTCCCTTCCTCACCTGTAAATACATTGTTTTGTAAAACTCTGTGAAGTGAGATGCTCCAATAAACCAGGATATTTTCTAATACTGTGCCTCTGTGGTTCTTCCTGAGCTTCTGTGCAAATGCTCCCCAGTCAGAGACCTGGAGCACAGCCCCCCAGTGCCGAGGGGGATTGGAGCTGCTCCAAGGGAAACCCCGGAATGCTGTACCCCAGGGGGATGTTCCAGCACCTGCTGAGCACAAGATCCAGGGTCTCCTCACCCTCTCTTCTGCCCACGCGTGGTTTGGGGATCCTGCCACATCCAGAAGGATTGCTGGGCCAAGCAAGGGTGGCAGGAGATGCTTTTCCAACCAGACATGAATCCTGTGCACCCAGATCCAGAAGAGAAGAGCATTCAGACAGATTTCACTTTACCAAGAGCAGTGTCACCCACCACAGCTCCTTTCCTGCCCAAAAGCCCATTCCAGGCTGGCACTGAGCACCAGGAGGGCTCTGAGGGGCTGGCTCAGCCCTGCAGCCTTTCCTTGCCCTGGGCTGGAGAGCACAAACCACCAGAGCTCCTCAACTCTCACTGTCACCTGCCCTGAATTATTGGGGTGGGGGAGATACCCTGAAAGTCTTTTTGGCTCGGGTGTCAAGTTCATCCTTGTTTTTGCCAGCTGATTTCCCTAAAACCCCAAACACACACAGACACAACTGGGCTTGAAACACCTGGGAAGAGCCCACTGGCTTCTCCAAGCAACCTGTTGGTGACCTTGGGATGAAGGACCCCTTTGTCCCACTGCTGTGGGCTCGCAGCGTCAGCCCAACTCCAGGGGATGATTCCCAGCCTTGTGTAACATCACCCAAGGCACAAGCAGAGGCAAAACCCACCGTGTTTGTTCTGGGCATCCCAATATTTCTGCTGTGCAGGGGAAGGGCCTCTCTTCCCACACCATCCTTGGTGCCACCCCTGTAAGGAAGGGCTCAGCCTTCCACAGCACTGCCCTCTGTCCGAGGACAAAGGGACAGGCTGGTCGTCCCCCCTTTCACAGCTTCTCATGCTCATGGGAAAAGAGCAACAGGGATGGACGTGGATGAAAGTGTTCCACGGAAAAACAACAGGGATGGACATGGATGAGAGTATTCTGTGGAAAAGAACAACAGGGATGGACAATGGACATGGATAAAAGTATTCTGTGGAAAAGAGCACCAGGGATGGACAGGGATGAAAATATTCCATGGAAAAGAGCAACAGCAATGGACATGGATGAAAATATTCCATGGAAGAGAGCAACAGGGATGGATGTGGATGAGAATATTCTTGCAGCCAGAGCACAGCTAAATCAGCTTGTGCTTGGCCTCAGGGCAGCAGGTGCCCCTTTGTGCCAGCCCTCACTCACTCCACATCTCGCCCTCCCCGTGGGGCAGGAGTGGCTGCACCTGCACAGCATCCCACTGGAAAGGGAACCCCAAGACCTCTCTGCTTCCTTCTGGGAGGTGCGTGGTAGAGCCAGAGGCACCTGCAGGCTCTGGGGCTGACCCAGCTCCCCCCTACACAGACCCTGCTGTATCCCATGGGAACAGAATTCCCCCTTGGACATCCCAGGACAGAGAGAAACATCCCACCAAGTGGCCACCAAAGGTCCACCTTTGCTCCCAGGCCCTCAGGACTCTGTGAAACCTCGATTCCTGCTCCTACAAGAACCAGACCTTCATAAGGATTACAAATAAATAAATAATGCAATAAATCAAGTAAAAAAAAAACCCACAAAACAGGTCCCTGAGCTCCAACCCCACTAGGTGTCCCTGTTGGCCAAGGGAAGGGCTCCTGGAGCAGCATCACCAGGAAGGAGGTCCAGGGAAGAGGGAAGGAACAGTCCCAGATCCCTCTGCCAAGGTCCAGAGGGGAGGGAACCAGGAGGAGAAAGAAGGAGTGGGCAGGGAAGGGAAACAAGTGTAGGCAGGCTGGAGAGCTGAGCCAGGCAGCTCGGAGCAGCTGGCCTGGCCTGCAAGGTGCCCAAGTGAGGTGCTCAGGGGGAGCAGCAGCTCTGAATCAGCCTGGAAAGTCCCAACCCTCAGGTCTGAGTTCACTGAGAGCCACCACCAGCCCACTCGAGTTTCACTCTCCCCATCAGTGCATCAGCAGCTTGAAGGAATCAGAGACAACCACGAAACTCATGTCATGTGAAAAGAACCCTCTTAGCAGACCCCAAAAGCTGCTTTTCATGGTGATGCAGCACATTTCTGGCACCCCAGGACTTTGGCAACACAAACCCAGGCCCTGTCTGTGCTCAGAGCTCACAAACACCACCCAGCTGGGGATGGGAGACCCCAGAGTCACATCCAGTGGTGGCAGTGCCAGGGATGTCGTGTAGTCCAGCAGCAGCTCAGGCTCATCCCCAGGCACCCCAAACACAGGGCCTGGCATTGTGTCTCACTGTGCATCAAAGGAAGACATCCCACAGGATTGCCTGGAGAGCTCTTCACACCCCCTGGCTGCTCCCATGGAATGGGCAGGACCAGGCTGGGGCTGAGCCCCACAGACCACCCTGCTCCGCATCCCTTCTCTTTTAGATGCACAGGCTGCTCCAGGCACCTCCACACCCACAGCAGTCCGGGGTGTTGAAAGAGTCCTCTTGGCACCAGAGAGGATGGTGTCTGCTCCTGCTTGGCCAGCCCCCACCTCTCTGTCCCCTGCCCTTCTTGGGCAGGTGAGTGGTTTCCTTACCAGGAGTATTTTAGTGCTGGGAAATGCTGGCAAATCCCTTGGGATCCCTCCTCTGGAACGAATTCTCCTTCCAGCACGTGCCAACGTCCTCAGCTCAGCAGAGATCTCCAGGGATGCCCATGGACTTTGTGCGGGCACGGCCGGGCACAGAGAAGGGAACCAGCAGGAGATACAGACACGAGGAGTGGGCAGGTGGCACCTTCCAGCAGGACCCCAGGGTGGCCCAGGGGAGGTGGCAGGACTCCTGGGGTGGCACAGGGAGGTGACGGGACCCCCGTGTGGCACAGGGAGGTGGCGGGACCCCCAGGGTGGCACAGGCAGGTGGCGGGACCCCTGCATGGCATAGGGGAGTTGGCAGGACCCCTGTGTGGCACAGGCAGGTGGCGGGACTCCTGGGGTGGCACAGGCAGGTGGCAGGACCCCTGCATGGCATAGGGGAGTTGGCAGGACCCCTGTGTGGCACAGGGAGGTGGCAGGACCCTCAGGGTGGCACAGGGAGGGGGCAGGACCCTCAGGGTGGCACAGGCAGGGGGCGGGACCCCCAGGGGGGCACAGGCAGGTGGTGGGGCCCCTGCATGGCATAGGGGAGTTGGCAGGACCCCTGTGTGGCACAGGGGAGGTGGCGGGACCTCCAGGGTGGCACAGGGGAGGTGGCAGGACCCCCATGTAGCCCAGGAGAGGTGGCAGGACCCCCGTGTGGCCCAGGCAGGTGTGGGACCCCCAGGGTGGCACAGAGAGGTGGCGGGACCCCTGCATAGTACAGGGAGGTGGCGGGACCCCTGCATGGCACAGGGGAGGTGGCGAGACCCCCAGGGTGGCACAGGGGAGGCTGCAGGACCCTCGGGGTGGCACTGGGCTGTGAGGAAGCCCCTCCATCTCCCTGGCAGAGGTACCAGGGCAGCATCACCCCCTTTATCTGCTCAATCCTCATTCCCTGCCCTGGCTTGAAGAGCCCCCTCCTCCTTTGGGACAAACCCCAACCCAGCTTCCCAAAGACAGAGCTTCCCATCCCGTGATGTGTCACCCCACCACAGACCTCTTAACCACCACCAGCTTTCCATCCTGCCCTAAATATTTCTGGAATTCTCCACGGTGGACATCGGAATTGCTTCTCATTTTGCCCTTTGCACGGCCACGCTTTAGAATTTGTTTCTCCCTTCTTGTGCAGGCTCCTGGGCCTGATCCCACTCATCTTTCATGGAAAAGGACTTTATCCCATCTCAGCTCCCACTGAGCTGTTTAGCAGATGATGTTTTAAGAATTACTTCTAAATTACAGTCGAGCTCCTGGTTACACAGCATTGGCAGCACAGGCAGGAGAGCAGGGAAAGGGATCCACGGGAAAATCCTCAGCTTCTTAAGACAAAAAAAAATAAAAAAAATCTCCAAAACAAAAATTAAGCTTGCTGACTAAGTCCTAGGCACAAGCAAACCCTAAAATCAAACTGGCACTTGCCACGTGGCCACGTAGGGGTGATCCTTCCAGTTTCCACCAGCTGCAGGTACATTTATATTCTAGAGATTAAAATTTTCCATAAACCTGTGACTCCTGTGCTCACATTGTCAGTGCTCGCCAGCCTTCGAAGGGCACCGGGAGCCCTTTGTTTCAAAGCCTTTTCGTTCAGGGCATCTGCATTGAGGTGACCTCAAAAGAGTTCCCAAAAGTCCTTCACTTGACGAACCTTCACCCACCGTAGCTTTTTGCTGCCCACTCTTCCAGCTGGAATCAAGGAGGGGAATGGAGCAGGTGGAGGCTTAGGAAAACATCCCTCACGGTGCTGAACAATCTGCCAGGCTCCCCAGGGCTTGAGTCACTGAGAACTGGAGCCAGTAGAGGAAAATCCAGTGGAGGGAACAAACCTTCCCCCACAGGGGGAAAACGGAGGGTTGGGAAGATCTGAGGTCATCCCAGCTCCAGCTTTTGCTGTTCCAGGAGTTTGCAGAGGCAAAGTGGCTTGCACAGAACAGGTAAGGCAGATGATGAAGAGCTGCTGCCAGACCTGCCAGAGCGAGCCAACACTTCACATGACAGCCTTGGGGCTGCTGGGGCTGCACTCGGGGCAGGAGCAGCTTCCACCAAGGGGACAAACAGGAGCATCCGCAGGAAAAGCCACCGCCTGTGCAACAGCCAGAACAGCAACAGGTTATTCCGAGATCCCAACAGGTTGGCCCCCAAAGTCCCAACAGGTTGGCCCCCAAAGTCCCAACAGGTTGGCCCCAAGGTCCCAACAGGTTGCCCTCCGAGGTCCCAACAGGTTGCCCCCCGAGGTCCCAACAGGTTGCCCTCCGAGGTCCCAACAGGTTGGCCCCCCGAGCTCCCAACAGGTGGCTCCCTGAGGTCCCAACAGGTGGGCCCACCGAGCTCCCTAGAGGTGGACCCCTGAGGTCCCAACAAGTGGCTCACCGAGGTCCCAACAGGTGGGAACGCTTCAGCCAGAAGTTATTTTTTGATGAGGAATTTACACTTCACGGGGCCAAAGTGTGAGGTTTCTGTGCTTTTGGGCAAGTTGCTCATCAAGCCTGAAACCTCAGGGAAAGCAACAGCCAAGGGAACAGCTCCAGTAGGTCTGCACTGCTGGTCTGGGTGTTGTTGGAGAGCCAAGTGCTTGAGAACCAGCCTTACCTGAGCCAGGGTGAGCAAGAAAAGCCAGGAAAAGCTCCCTCCTTGATTAATAAGTATTTCTGGTGCTTTCCTTAGGAGACAACTGCTGCAGGTACCTGGGAGCCACCAGAGCAGACTGATCATTATTTTCCTACAAATCCCAGCAGGCAGGAGATAACGGGAACACACGGGCCATCCATCAGAGACCTGCCCTGGATGGTGGTGCTGCATCCAGCCCAGGGAAAACCAACCCCCTGAGCCCTGCCAGGTGGGCTGGGAGGGCTCTCACTGTCACAGCAGAGGACCAGCCTGGCTGTTAAAACAAGGTGTTTTCACCAGGAGGAATTCTGGTCTCCAGATGATTTGCAGCCTTAGTAAATATATGTGTATATATATATGCATATACAAGAGCCGTGGGCAAGCACAAGGAGGAGGAGAGGAGAGCTCTGAGTTGGGACACACCAAGTGAAACTCAAAACACTTCCCATCAGAAGTCAAATCTTTTCCTCCTCAAAAATAACACCTCACCCCACTCCTCCAAACACAGCTCTCCTTCACCCTTCTATCCACACCTCTGTGTGGATAGAAATCCAAGATTTTAACCTGACAGGGCATCACATCACGTGCCTTTTACGCCGCTCAGTCCAACTTGCTGCCCACAAGTTTGCTCCAATTCCACCCCACTTGTTAAAACAACAGTACACGGGAAAAGTTAGAGTTATGACTTTTGCTTATTGTTAAGATTTTGTGATTTTTGTTGGGGTTTTTTCCCTGCTTTTTAATGGGGTTGATAGGTCTGGTAAGCCTGCAGCCTGGTTTAGTCACCAAATTAAATCACCTTTGAAACCAGAGTCATTTGGATCCACCCGTTTTAGAGGGACTGAACCTTCCCCAGCACAACTGCAGTGAAGGGGCAGAGACAGTGGCTCCTTTTAGATGTCCCCTTTTGGCCAAGGTGCAATCACCTGCTGTCCCAAAACCATTGAAGGCACCAAAAAGCTGCAATAGAGGAAAGAACCAGCTGACAGATCCTGAAACACCCCATGGCAGTGGAAACACGGACAGTGCAAGGGGCTGGATATTCCCAAGCAGTCATGGAGGGACTGGGAAAGGGAAAATTTCAGCTGCCTACCAAGGACTGCTCCTAGGAGGAAGGTCCGGATGAATCTCTTCTTCCAGGGAAGGGACAGAGTGTTCTCCCTGCAACCAGCTTATCAGCCCAGCATGGCAGGAATGTAGGAACAGCCAAGAGCACGGAGGAGATGAACTCATTCCCTCCCCGTGTGCTTGTTCCCGTGGATCCGCCACCGGGAACACTGATCCCGTGTGTCGGCCGTGCCTATAGGGCTGTTGGGCTCCCTGCCCTGGAAAGATGACAGGCAAGGAAAGGGGCCTTGATGGCCAAGAGGGGAGGGTTTCCAGCCCCACGTGGCTGGGATGTGGCCAGCAGGACTCCCAGCCCAAGGAAAGCTGGGACAGAGCAGGGTGACCTGTCGGCGCCCAGGCCAGGGCAGCAAGGAGAGCTGGAAAAGCTCTCCTGACCATACCTTACACCAGGAAACAGGAGCTAGAGACAGCAGGGGGGATGTCTGTACAGGATCCAAACAGGCAACAGGCAGTTTCCATGCAGAATATCCTCAGGGGATCCTCTCCACCCTCCCATTGCCTTCTCCAAGGTAGAACAACGCTCTGGAACCACCTCTGTGATGAGAAAACACAAGACAGGCTGATGCAGCAGGTGACCTCATCCAGACACACAGGAGGCTTCACCCCAGCCAGAATGTTCCCCAGGGCTGATGTTCCTCACCCCAGGACACAGCAGAGCCAGGTCACACCCAGCTGTCCCCAAACACGGGCACAGTGAACATGTAACTGCCTGCAAAATGCCTCATAGGTGCAATCAAAAAGGAACAGGCTGGGTTCAGAGCAGAGTCAGGCTCTCCAGGGACATCATCCCACTCTCCCAGAGGTTAATCCACAGTATCCTGGAGTGTCCTGCCCAGAGCACAACGAGCCGTGGTACCCACAGTCACAGGACACAGGTTGGCCATGGCTTCATCTCACATCTCACCCACAGGGATGGTCAGGGTGTCCAACACCAGGCACGAGCTGGGGCCGCACCAAACAACCCCAATTTTCTGTCCCCTCTTTCCCTGACCTGGGGAGGTTTAGGATGCTTCCCAACCCTTCCCACCAGCTCCTCTTTGCTCCCAGGCGTAGGTGTTGCTGAGAATCGCCGCTGCTGGGAAGGATTGTTCAGCAAACACTCTTTGAACAGGAGCCATCTCAAAGAGGGTTGTGTTTCCTGAATGGAAACGAAACTCCTTTATATTGGCTGGGTTGGAGAGTCAATGGCCAAAGTGTTCCCTCCAGACCTTATTTTCTTTGGACCCTGAGCACACCCCACATGAGACATCTGGCAAGGAGCTTCCAGGACACAGTTTGCTTTGGCACTGGCTTGATTTTGGAGTTCGGAGTGTTTAAATAGGATTTTATGAATTGAACAGTCTCACTCTCTTCTGTCATGCTTCAAATTAAGGTTTCCACATGTGCCTTTAATAGAGATTCACTAAGACACTTATTGCATGTTAAATAAACATCACTCAGTGAAATAGAACACCCTCACTGAGGATTAACAAACACACAATTCAGTCAGGCTGCTGCAGCTGTTAAACCTCAAATGCAACTTCAATGTCATAATCAGTCATTTTATTAAGATAATAATTGCCCCATTAATGCTAATTAAATGACTAATGCCTTCACAGTCCTGTGACTCTGCTCCCCAATAACCCCAAAACCACACACAGCACCAAGTCCCTCCATTGCTCTCCACTGCTCCAAATCAGCTCCCAGACAAATGTTAGGGAAGGACGGTGTGGGTTTGGGGAGAGTGCAGGGCAGGGGGTGCAAAACCACGGATGCCTTCCCGAAAAATGATGGGCAGGTTGAGTTGATCCGGGAGAAGAGAGACCCAAGGCTTATTCCTCCCCAGGTGAGCAGAGCAGGAACCACTGCTGGGTCTGCACCTGGGGACTGAGTGGCCACAGGAGCAAGGGATCCCTGCCCCAGCCACCACACACCTTCCAAGCACAGCTCCTGCCCAAAACACCTCGGCAGGAGCCTGCTGGGAGGCTCCGGGTCCATCCAGGAGGATGGGGGGGATCACACCCTGCACGACCTCACAGGCAGGGCTGTTTCCCTGGGAGCATCCCCAGCAAAGCCAGCCTGAGCTTTGGGCCCTGTGGCTGCTTGGCCCCAAAGCCAGCCCCCCC
>VWZG01010820.1:203230-246359 GCA_013396735.1 Grallaria varia
CCTGGAGTGCCCCTGGAGTGCCCCTGGAGTGCCCTCGGAGTGCCCCTGGAGTGCCCTCGGAGTGCCCCTGGAGTGCCCCTGGAGTGCCCTCGGAGTGCCCCTGGACTGCCTTTGGAGTGCCCCCAGAGTGCCCCCAGAGTGCCCCAGAGCCCCATCTCAGTGCCAGCCGTGCCCAGGGTGGTCTCTGTGGGCACAGAGTCTGCCCCCAACACGAGGAACGTGGCTCTGAACCTCTGCCCTGCTCAGGTGAGACCCACCTGCAGAGCTTCCTCCAGCTCGGGGTTTCCAGCGCTGGAAGGACATGGAGATGTTGGAGCGAGTCCAGAGGAGGCACCAGGATGGTCAGAGGGCTGGAGCAGCTCTGCTGGGAGGAAAGGCTGGAGAACTGGAATTGTTCAGCCTGGAGAAGGGAAGCTTTGGAGTGACCCAACTGTTGCCTTCCGGTAGCTCAAGTAGTGGCCAGAAAGATGGAGAGAGGGCCTGGAATGACAGGACAAGGGGGAATGGCCTCAAACTGAAAGAGACTATATTGGCTATTAGGAAGGAATTCTACCCCGTGAGGCTGCTGGACAGGCTGACCAGAGAAGCTGTGCCTGCCCCATCCCTGGAAGCGTCCAAGGCCAGGTTGGAGCAACCTGGGCTAGTGGAAGGTGTCCCTGCCCATGGCAGGTGTTGGCACTGGATGGGCTTTGAGGTCCCTCCCAATCCAAACCATTCCATGTTGCTGAGGATCATTTGCCCACGTGGTGGTTTGTGCAACAGAGAGCTGGCCCACCAAACACAGGCTCTGATTTTTGGAGGAGCAGCAGCATCACCACCACCACCACCACCACCACCACCATGACCACCATGACCACCATCACCATGACCACCAGCACCACCACCACACACCCCATGCCAGCCCATCCAACAATTCCAGGGCAGACACCCCAGCAGTTCAGTGCGTGCTTATCTCAGGGAGTTTACTCTGGTCTTCTTTAAAAGGTGTGGCTGTGGAGGAGTCTTGAGGCACAGGCGATTAAAGGAAGGGGGAGTAAGAGGTTAATTGGATTCTATTTGGAGAGGGATTTAGGTCGGCGGAGTTTTTTTCAGTCAGCAGCGCATAGTGGAACATGCCACTTGTAATTGAGCTAATGAAACACCTCTGGAGATAAAAAAACCCCGAGCTAAATTCGGCCCTGGCTCCGAGACTCGCTGTTCATTCATGACAAGGCTCTGCAGAGATGGAGCTGCCGTGTGAGAGGATGGGGGGCTGCAAAGGGAAGGGCACAGCTGGGCTCCCTTTGCACAATCTGCTTTTCCTCATGCAGGGCTGCTGCACCTTGGGCTAATTAAGCAGCTTGTTTGTTATGGACACTCCTCCAGGACAGGAACCCCAACTCTGCCAATGTGTTAATGCAATTTACCGAGTCCAGCCCCTCTGATGGTGTTTTATTGCTTTGCTATAAATAGGGAGGGCAGGCACTTTGCTCCATGACCATGGAATGCCACGTGGATCAGCAGGAAGAGGCTTCCCAACACCTGCCCTTCCCCACCACCTCCCAGCCTTTGGGTTTTCCCAGGGGATCAAGGGTTTGCTTTTTGGGCTTCCAAACCATGACAAAAACACCTCTGCCCCAAAGCCAAACTACCAAACATGACCTGAATGCACCTAAAGGAGTGTTGGCTTCCAGAGTCTGCCTGAAGGCCAAGCCAGAGCCCTCTTTGTGAAGAATTTTAATGATCTGAAATTACCTTGTCTCCCAAGTCGGGAGGAAAACCTTTAAGAGCAACGTGTATAATGGTAAAACAAATGAGATATTTTCAGGAGGCAGTTTCAAAAAATTAGAGGCATTTTGTCAAACAAAAAAAAAAAACCCAACCCTGTCTTTCCAAAGTGAACCACCAACTCAATGAAAGTCACGTTCTAAATTAAAAAGTTGCAGTGAAAATTAGTTTCCAGTTTTGCAGGGTTTATATTCCTGCTTTGGGGATAATTACAATAATCCAGCTCATTTTCTTTCCGGAAAAACAAAACTCCACTTTTTCATTCCCTCTGTCTCCCTTCAGGAGTTTAAAAATAAAGTTAGTTTTGATGAGAAAAGAGGACATGCCTGACACTCCTGACAGAATAAACCAAAGCCAACAGTGATGAGTTTTATGTCGTTGTATGAAACATACCATGGGCATGAGAACCTCAGTCTCTGCACTTCTGAGGACACAGGAAGCCCTGGAATGATGTCACCGGGGGTGTCAGAGCAGGCAGAAAACACGGGGTCACTGCTTGAGGAGAGGCTGGCGTTTGTGATGCTTGCTCAGCAGGAATTGCCCCTTTACCTTTGATTTCTCCTGCTGAGGTTTGATTCCTCCTTCTCTGCCTTTAGGCAAGAAGACTTTAGGTAAGTAGGTGCCTGGTCTACCTGGAAAATGGAATGTCTTGGGTTAATTAAGGGATCAGAACAGCCAAGGGGCTGGAGGAGTGGAAAATGGGCCCTGGGACACCAGTGCTGTCGGAGCCTTTGTCTCTCCCAGCTCAGGCTCATTGGGGCCAGCACACAAGGGAAAGGCTTTCTCAGAGCACTGGTCCTGCAAACCCACCCTGTGCTGGGAATTTGGGCTGCAGTTCTGGCATCTCCAGCAAAGACAAAGCCAGACCATGCCCAGTTAGAGCCCTTGCAGCTGATTCAGGGCCCCATTGCCACTGGGGTTCAGCTGCCAGTTCTCTCCCAAGGAAGGATCCCATTCCCTCTCCCAAATCTGCTCTGCTCCCATTGTGCTGGGGCAAAGCCAGGAGCCAGAAAGCACTTAGGACATGGCAGGCAGAGGAAAGGATCATCTCCACGGAGCAGCTTTATTGTTCTGAGGCTCTACAGCCTGTCCTGGTGAGAGCCTTATTCCAAGGCAATCTGTCCTGGATTATAAACTGTGTAATACCTGAGGAGCCAAGAGCTTGCAATTCCCCTTTAAGTGTGATTAACTGCCCTGGTTATCACGTTGTGCAGTTTGAGTGAACCTACTAATTCCCCTTCCTCTGCTGCTGCAAAATATCCATCACTTTTGAAAGGGTTACACAGAGCTGTGGGGAAGGCTCTGGTTTGTGTCACCTTGATTGCTCCGGACTGCAACGAAGCGCCCATCAGAGCTGCCCAGCCACGCTGTACATCAACCTCTTCGAATTCTTTTCATGTCTCCAGAGGGGCAGGCAAAGCAAATCATCCAATTTAACCTCCCGGTGCTGTGGAGAGATGTCAGAGGCCATGCGGGCTTTCACTTCTCTCCTTGTTGCCTTTAGAATCCACAGCAAGAGGTGGAAGGAAGGAATGAGGAAAGGACAACGAGAAAGGTACAAAACTGCACTTCTAATGTCACCTACAGCACACCGAGGGCAACGTGCAACACTCAGTTACAGGTCCAGGAAACACCAGTTTGGGAACTCACCAGCCAAGGCGGGTGGCTTCAGTATCCCCTTTTTCCTCCCTCAACAGCAAGGATACTGCCCAACAGTGGCACACCTGCTATGGATCCAGCACAAAAGCTTGTGGCAGCTGTATGAATAGTCTGTGTTTTCTGTCCTGCAGGTTTCCTTTGGCCCTTCTCTGCCTGACCCCGTTGCATCCAGGGCAGTGAATTCCTTGGGTGACTCACACTGGGATGTGCAGCAAACCCATCTTGTGTAGGAGCCTCCAAAACCTGCTGCCTCCTCTCCCTCTGGAAGCACCAAGCTCAAGGCTCCTCTGATTCTTTCCACTCAGGGTGAGAGAGGTGAGGAGGAGCAAACAAACAAGGTGTAATTCCTGCCCCCATCTCTCCCTGGATGTGCTATTCCCTGGATCAGCTGGAGAAATTCGCAGAGTCACAACAGAATGGCTTGGAAGGGACCTTTAAGATCATCTATTTCCAACTCCCTGCAATGGGCAGGGACACCTTCCATAGGGAATCTTCCAGTTCTGGAGAAGCAGGAAAGCCCCAAGCATTTCTTAGGAGATCCACCCCGGCATGGTTTGATACACCCACCTCACAATGGGAAATTAATTCCAGGAGCTTAGCTCATGTCTGCACAAAACCACTACTGCGTGAGCAGTAATTGCATCCCATCTGATCCCAGAGATCCCAGGGAATGGGCTGGGAACAGCTCCTGTCAATCCCGGGCTCAGGCTGCGCCGGCACAGCAAGACTAAGGATTCTCCAGGTTTTCCTTCCATGAATCCAAGCCCTCCCAAGCAGCGTTCACCCCAAGGAACATTCCTCTCCAGGGTGCCAGATGCTGCCTCCAACTCTGCTCCCAAACATCCCTGCGCCTGCCAGATGGAGAGTGGAGGGAATGATGTGGATGGACACGTGTACGTGGGCCTTCTCCTCCACGGCGTGAATCAGCGGCGCTGGAATCACAATACGCTGTGAAATTGTCAGTAAAAAGGAGCTTTAAAGGAACTTGAGCACAATTAAAACATTGAATTAGCTGTCAGATTGAAAAAACGAGCCATAAGCCTTAGGAGATAAACACGGTTCTGCCTCTAACACATAGAGAATTTTTAAGAGCAATTCACTGCCTGCTCTTCGAGGAGATTTTTCAGCACGGGCTCAGGCTCCCTTTTGAGAAAGAGCTTGACCTGAGCATGATTTTTATTTCTTTTAGGCATCCCAATCCAACCCGGAGCCATTTCTTTCTGTTTGGGCCCTTCCTTTCTCCGTATAATTTTCAATTCAACCAAGGAGGCAGTTGCATAACCCTTGGAATTGCTGTCACGTCCGCCCGAACCCGATCGCTGCCACCCCGGGGTTATATAAGAGGGTTTGTTAGGATTGCTGTGATTTTTCTCCTCGAAATTGTGGGAAGATGAAGCCCTGCCCTGGAGAGATGTTTTGGTTTGCTGAGCTCTGTTGTCCATTAGTCTTCAGTGCCTCTGCTCTCAGTTTTCTTTTACGCAGCACAGGGGTGTGTTTATGCACAGAAACTCTCCCAAAGCCAGTCCTGTGCACCCCGTTAATACACAGGCTGTAAAATATGCTGTGCTGAGTCAGAGAAGTTGCTGGCAAAGGCAAAGTTTACAAAATGGGTGAGCTCTTAAGGAGCAATTTAAATTTCTGGAAAGGCAGACTGCTGAAATGCCTCAGTGGCCTGGATTGTAATTTACCTTGTTCTTCTGAAGCCAGTGAAGTGTTACCCTGCAGTGATGGAGCAGCAAACCCCGTGGGATCAGTTCTCCCTGTGTTTCTCCCCTCAAACACACAAAAATGATCCTGGAATGGAGAGGCAGTTCCTCCACCACCCACAAAAACAACCTGGTGTCCTTGCACCTCTCCAACACTGCATACTCCTTTTGACTCAGGGCTGGGGGGGAAATGTCTCCTTCCCTGGCTCCAAAGAATTCCAAGGATCCATTTAACCACAAGTGTTCTGTCCTTCCAGAGGCACAAATGCCATGGCCATGCTCACAGTCCCCCTGGGCCCGAGGTAATTTGGGAGCCATTCTGCACTGCAGACAGAAATGCTCTAAGCCAACAAATAATTAAGGATGGTACTTTCTTTTGGCACGAATGAACACTGCCCAGACCTCTCGAAGTTCCTTCATACTTAAGAGCAATCTCTTTGTGGCTGACATTGTTTTTTTCCTAGAAATAGAGCGGACAACGTCAGAGTCTGCATGCAGAAAAAACTGAAGGGAAAAATATACTGAAGTACCATCCATAACCAAACCCTCCTAAAAACTCAAAGCCCTCAAGACCACAAAACATCTGCTCCTTCCAATTCAAATCTTGCCCATAAGTCCTGCCTCCCTGTGGAGAAGCTTTAGAGATGAGAAATCTGTCTCTCCTTTCCACTCCAAACTCAAGGGCAGTTTGTAAGGGCTGAAAAAGGGCAAAACGAGGCTCTTTCTGGAGGTTTGAGCTGAGAATTAACCAAAAGACAGGGATACCAGCTGCTCCTGTAGGGAAGCAGCAAGGAAAGAGTTGGTCAGTGGGTGTTTTTGTATGGTAGTTGTTCAAAATTCCTTCTGGATGAGCACATAGGGATCGAGTGTGCCTGTTTGGGGGAACAGGCGGTACTGGGAGAGAAAAGCTGTTACCTTCTGAGTGATGGGAGCTTTACAAAACACAGATCTCAGAGCACCTGGACCTCTGCAGGCATATGGAAGACTGGGAATGCAGTTTATCCAGATGCGGTGGATATATTCCCGAAGAGACTCCCACAGACATGCCAGCAGCAGTGTTTGGAATGAGTAAGAGTCGGTGACAGCAGCACAACCACTCAAATTAACAGTTAAGCCAAGCTTAACTCTCTTAAGTCATTAACTCCAAAATTTGGAGAGTTCAAACTTCAACAATGAGAGCTAAAGGGTTCAAGAGGGATACACAAATAGAGACGCACAAATAGATGCCCTGTGAGTTGCTCTCTTATCTTCATCTGAGATCCTGTGACTGAGACAAAGGCAGCTCCTGCTCAAAGGCAATTAACTCAAGCCCTGAGAGTGGTTTCCAAACACAGCGATCTCACTCTGGGTGGTTGTGGCCTATTTCTCCAGGATTTGTGAAAGGCAGCTGAGGAAATCGGGGCTACTGTTGGTAAAGCTGCCATTCAGGAGTCCTTCTCTGCAAAACCAGAGTTAACAGACCCAAGGGACTGAGCCCCAGCTCTCTGGGCTGTAGGAGGGCTCTAACACGGACACACTTCCCAGGTCCATAACAACCTCTGCTCTAACAGTGATGACAGTTCACTCACTGCTCTGCAAACGCAGCTTGGGAAAAGCACTTTCTGCTTGAGCCACGTTTCTTGTAGCAGCTTTGTCTTCCCTGGGATATCCTCGAGGTGGGAATGGTGCAGGAAGCCCTGGGAGAACTCTGGTCCCTGCTCCACCACATTCTCAGTAGCTGAGTTGTCTCAGCTCAGCTGTGCCAATGAAATGCTCCTTCACTGCTGTCAGGAATAAAATGCAAAAAGACTCTGAGGAAACCACAGAAAAGGCCTCACAGGTGTAAACCTGCTTTGTCCTGGATGGCTAAAAGATGTTTCACACAGAACTTAAACGTGTGGTTGTGCTTTGGGAAAACCCGCTGGAGTCCCCGGCCCAGCCCTCGCTGCCCATCCAGGACGTGCCCTGGCTTAGTTCAGGGGTGCTGCGTCCATCCACATTAAGCCAGGCTTTAATTTGGGATTTAATCTTTAATTTGGGATGCTCTGCTAAGCATCATTGCAGGCTCCAAACTGGGGCTTGGCTTCAAAGCACTGAAATCTCTGCTTTTAGGGGAGACCCCACAAACCTTCACCTCTCACATTGTGCCCTTGGTAAGACACTTGTGTCCCTGCACATGCTCCTCAGGAAAAGGGGAACTCGGAATTTAGGAATTCTTGACCCCACCCAAGGCTGGCCAATCGTTCTGCACCAGGGAGGGGTTTAGCATTTCAGTTCTCACCGCAGTGCCAGGCAAGAGAATTCAGTTCCAGTGCCAGAGTTGCTCCTTCTTAGCCAAGGTCCAAACCACTCTGTTGTGCTGCAAGACAAGCTCTGGCAGAGGTAAAGAATGACACAAAGCAAAGATATACTCCATAAAACATTAATATTTTAATGAAAAATCTTAGCTTCATGTTTCTATCCAAAGACACTCAAAACTAGTTTTTCTCCCCCCTTAGTTTTGACCTATAATGGGACCAGTTTGGAGATAATTTTTTTTTTTTTGCATTTTGGAACATTTTTTTTTTAAAGATTAAACAACCAGGCTAGCAAAAAGGTACCCAATACATACTTTTCTTATATCAAACAAGCTAGTATTTCAATACAATGTAACTATACAGAATATATACATTACACATATGATCACAAAGCAAACACTACAGGCTCAGAACAGATCTGAAAAAACATGATATTCACATTGATTACAATAACTCTAAAAATGATTGTAACGTTGAAACGGCACTTAGTTTACAAAAAAAGTCACAAAAATATATATAGCCACCAAGAACTATGGTTCCTGAAAAATACTAATAGCCAGATAGTATTATATAAAATGTGAAGTGTATTTAAACATCGTATACATTAAAAAACAAAACCAAAACCCAAAAACCAAGTCTGTTAGGCCAATAAACATGCCAAGTAATCAAGCTGTGACCAGCATCAACAAGAGAAGCTGTACTGTGGATGAGATGACTGGATATACGGCTGGTGACTGGAGACTGGCACAGTTAAGGGGGTTTCACTGGTACTAAAATGCACAAAGAAGCCCAACAATAATTTAATTCACATTTTTTTCCCCTCTCTTCCCTCTTGGGGGTTTCACCACAGGGCAGCACCCGGAGTGAAGGCACTGCAGGAACAGGGCAAGGAAGCTGTCCAAGGTGGAGCCAGGGCTACAGGGCAGAAGATCAAAGCATGCACTGGCTGAACAAATGGTGAACCAAAATCACTGTCTGGCACTGCAGCAACCCTCAGGAAGACTGTAGGGACAGTTGCCACACAGGCTGGCAGCACCAGGTTCTGCTTTTTTTTTTTTAATTAGTGCAACCAGATTTGTAGGTGAGACCTGTGGGACACTGAGTTCCTGTGATAGCACATGTCGAGTTAACAAAAACCCAGAGCAGTAGGTGCTGTTGCATAAGAAAAATTCACATTTGTGTTTTGTTTTTTTTTTTTTTAAAATGGTACTTCTCCTCAAATCCTTGAAACTCACTGCATTCAAAGGCACCTCTGATGGGATGGAGGTACCTGCTGGTCTTGAACCCTCTTTTCTGCCATCAAGATGCAAGGGGATTTATCATGTCCATCAGTGGAGATGAGAACCCTCCAAAACTGGGTTTTGAGCAAAACTCCAACATAATCAATCTGGATGAAAATTTGCTATTTTTCCATACTCTGATGGTGTGGAAGTTGCGGTGGATGCAGGAGCAGCAGGTGCCCCTCCAGCTGCATTCCCTCCATCCCTGCAGGGTGCACAGAGCTTGTTTTGCATATCCTGGTTTGTCTCAGAGAGAGACCAGCAGTGTCTCAGAGCACTCCCAGCCTGGGCTAGAGGGGAACCAGCAGCCAAGAGGCAACCAAAGCCCTCATAAAAACTTGAAGCCACAGCTTAAAAACAATACAATCTTATCCCGCAAGGGACATATAGGGATCATAATCTTATAAAATATATCTGACTGCATTGGCAGCTAGTACTCTTTTAAAAACTTTAAATTCACATCTTTTAGACTCGAGATCCACGTGAACCCAGAACCATTTCCAAGAACCGAGTCTAATGATCTCTCAGTATGAGAGACTTGCCCGTGGTCTCTGCGAGCCTGACAACTGAACTCCAGCTCAAACACCACTCCTGGCTGACTCTGCTTTCAGCAGGGGCTGAACTGCATCCCTTCCAATCCCAAAATCCTGGGCCCCTTCTCCAGCAGAAATATCAATGCATACCTAATAATGGATTCGTTTGGGGGAGGAAAAGCAAAAAGACAGAAGAAAATGCAGTCCAGAGTTCAAAACCCTCTGATAATGTACTGAAAGAAATCTATGCTTTAGGTTTAATCCCAAGTGCAGTTTAAGGCAAGTTTTTTCTAGCTTAGTTAGGTAACCCTCTCACTTCATTTGGAATCTAAGCACATTACAACAGAGATGGTTTGAAGATGTCCTGTGTTTTTACACCTCTCTTGTAATGAACACCAGCATTTCAAAGAACTGAACACTTCCAGCAAGTGAGGGAGGAGAAATACAATGGTATTTCCGTTTAAACTGTGTTCATTTCTATGGAGAAAAGAGATATTAATGAGAAAATTACAAACAGGACAATTAACATGTCAACTCAACCCTAAACCAAGCAACCAAAATTCTCCAAGAACTCTCTTGTCCCTCCAGTTGAACCAGACTGAGAAGTGAGAACTTAATGAAGATGTTACCCAGAGATCAGGGGGTTGAGAAGATCATATGGAACACCCAGTGCAATAGCAGTGAACCCCAGGCCTTGCCTTGTACCACGGGGTTAACGATCCTCATTTCTTTTCAAGGAAGAACAGATTGGAGCTGCAAAGTCTTTGTGACTCTTTCCTTTCTCTTTGGTATTCAGAAAGCACTTTGCCTTCTCACTCATGATTTTAAGTCTTAAAAATCCAATATCCAGATATGTCTATTGTGTGTTTGCCCCCCTCGTCCCCAGTGAACTCATTACCAAAAGACTTAATGAGTGAAAATGATCAGTTCTAATAAATCATTGTAACCCACCACCTTGTATCTGAGTACCTCTGACTGTTACAGCCGTGCAGCTGGGAAATGGGGTTGTGGGTGAAGCACTTTTCAGAGTGACACAGGACTCCCAGTTACCTGCAGAACACTGGTCAGAAAAAGGAGCGAATTCTGTATTTGAGTTCAGTGTCACAGCCCTGTAATCGAGGATAAAGCTCAGCAAAAGGCATGGCCTTGTCTCACTGGCTTCTCAGTTACAGAAATCCGAAGTGGAAGAGAAATGGTCTTTAAATTCAGCCCATCACCAGGACTGGGCTGGTTCCCAGTCCAGCAGCCCAGAAAAAGCATTTCTTCTTCAAGCCCTTTCGAGAAGCCTCACAAAGGCAGACACACGAGGCTGAATTGCAGCACAGAACTTTGCAGCATGTTTCTAAATCACCCTTTATCTGAGAGAGAAACTTCATTCCAGAAACTTGGAAAGTGCTTAAATCCCAACAGCTTTCGCTCTACTTAAGTAAAATATGTGGGTTTTACCTAAAACACAGCAGAGAAAAATTGCTAAAGTCACTGAAACCCTTTAAGCTCTTTCCGAAGATCAATAAACTTTCCCTTACAAAAGTTGGCTATTAATAGAAAGAACTCAGACCCAGAGAGTATCAGCCTAAGCTGCCTGAATACAAAGTGATCTGCAATATAAAACCACTTCTGTGTCTTGTGTTTCTTCAGGAGCAATGTTACTCGATTGGTTTCATTTCCTTCTCATGTTTGCATAAAACAAATCCGGAGAGAAAACAACAATTGCCAAAAACCAAGCCTCAAAACTGAGGGAGTATTCCATGCCTCTGGAATACTAAGATCAAGCAATTCCTACTCGCTCAGCACGTCATCTGTAGGCCATGGGCATTTGGCATCAAACACTGAGTGAACTTCAGAAGCTCTAAGAAAAACCACACATCTCCTAATGGACTTCCTAATTTAGGTTTCAAAGCAGTGCTGGAGCCCAAACAGCCTTGACTAAACAAGACTCACTGCTCTGAAAATCCCACACTCTGAATTTGCAGCTTTTTCTAAATATGGAAAAATGAAATTGCAAATCTTTCAGTTTATTGCTTTGCTTGGGCTGTGTGTGTAGCTGGAGTAATGGCCTTAAGTAAACCGAGTTGGCAAGGGTTTAAAGTGTTTTGAAACAGGAACAATTCATCATTGCTATATAGGCTTTTTGTAAACAACCCCCTGTTGCTTAGAAAGCTGGCCTTAAAGAGAATAAATTGCTTGTTTTGTCCAAAACAGGCTGATAAAAGTCTCTGAAACTATACATGCATATGTAGAAACAAAAAATGTGCAATAATGCACAGAAGAGCTTATTTTTTGCCATCTGTAAACCGCCTCTAGCTAGCTTTCAGATTAGTAAAAATACAGTGTATATGGGAGGGGAAGTGATCAGAACCTTCGTTTCCCTACGTGGTTCCCCATCTGCAGATCCAGTCAGGAGATATTTGTCAGGCTTGCACAGATAGACCCTTTTCCATTCCCCCAATTCCTGATGTACCATCCCTTTCCATACCTGACCTTGGCTGGGCAGAGCTGGACAGGCTATTTGATCAAGCAGTTTCTAAAGGGACTGGAATAGAAGAAGCAGGAACACCTGGCACAATTCACTTGGTTTGGGAAAACAGATTCATCAGAGATGGGATGGGACAATGTGTTTTGAAGAAGTGTGTGACTGTTAAGTTTCAAAACTGCTCACCACTGCCAAGCACAGGGGCACAGTAAGAGCTTTGAAAACCAGCAGGCACAGATAGGAAGTGTCACTTTTTTATGCACAAGATTAAAGCATCCACTCCAAACTGTTCAATCACGCTTTCCAATGCATCCTTTTGTTTGTCATCTGAAAAAGGTTTCCTCTGATTTCTTGCCCTTAACCAAAGGGCCTAGAGAAGCAAGAGAAACTTAATGAGCTGCTCTAACTGTGGAAGAAGGAATAGTTGAAGTGATCTGAATCAGTTGTTCTTCTTTAGAAGTGTATCACAGCTTCCATGATGTTCTGGCAAGATCTTTTTTTGTGCAATCAGTCTTAAATATTTTCACAGAAGTGATCATTCAGTCATGAAAAATAACGTAACACCTGTCGCAGTTTCCTGTTTAAAGCGTAGCTTACAAAGTAAAAAGGGGAAAATCTCCCCACTTTTTTTGTTTAAAAAAAAAATTAAATTAAAATGTACAGGACCAAACACAGGCACTTTCCAAAGAACAAAAATGAAACCAAGCCATGAATTATTCGATAGTGATGGATGACAGCTCTGGTTTGGGAGGGTCACCCGCGGCTGCCTCAGCAGTGGCGTTAGTCTTTGGCGGCTCTGGCACATCTTCTTCCTTCTCTGCCAACCCACCCAGAGACCCCAAGGGGAAAGTGCTTTCACAATTCTGAGTTGACGACACCTGTGAAATGACAGGCATTTGGACAGAAGAGTTGCTTTCAAAGCCATGCTCCCCTAGCTCATACTGCCCGAGGGTCTCCTCTTGCTCCTGGTTTAAGTAGTCCGGTACTAGGAAGTCACTAGAAGAGGGGTAAAGGACAGAAGAGAAATGTCATTTCTCACACAAACATAAGCAGTATCACTTTCTTTGTATCAGTTACATCACAGAAGCTGCACACTGAGAACACAGAGCCTCCTTTCACGCTGCTGCAACACCCTGGCAGTGACACACTCCCCCGAGCACCACAACCTGCTTCTCATTTCTGCACACAGAAAATTTATTCAATGGCATCTATTTTGCACCTGCATTTCCTACGCAGCAAATTGTTATTATTTAGATTGTATCACCTTGATGAGAATGAGAGCTAATGTCTGGAACATTGTATGGCACTGAAAACCTCTTTGAAAAAAGGGAGCACTCAGCCTTTAAAAATAGAAGCAAAAATGAGTTCTGCAGTGGCAAATGTGGGCCTTTCCCAGCTCAGAGGTAAATCCACCCCAGACCAGCAGCATTCCCTCTGGAGAGGACAGAGGCACGAGGTGAGGCAGCAAGGGCACTGCTGAGGGCAGAGCTGCAGCAGGAGGCTGTGATGTCCCACGTATCACACTGCTGGGAAAAGAATGGAATTGCAATTCCTTCCCCTTTCACTCCTCTGACAACACTTCTGTAATGTACTTTTACCAGCTCATGGCTGAGTGGATCCAAAGAAAACCTACCCAATTCTCCAGCAGTATTTTCAGGGCACGAGGACATAAGAAAATAAAACTTGTTTGCACGTTTTCAGCACCAGACATGAAGTTCTGCACTTGACACAAGTATTTATATTACACATATGATTTTGTATGCTTTGGTTCCTCCTGGCAATAATCCAGTTAAAAGCAGTCCTTAAGTGACAGCAGCATCCACTGCTTCAACCCAGAGTCACTGTGCTACCCTGGTGTTTGTCAGTTCAGGCTGGAGGAAGGGCTATAGGCAGCTGAAATCACACCCTTTTTTGACAATGCAGCGCTTCTTCCACAACCAGAGTTTTCACTCCAATTCAGGCACAAGAGCCAAGAACAAGAACTGCGCAAACCCACAGATATGAAGCACTTGTACTTTTAAACAAAATCCTGCTGGAAGAAACACTCACTGACTTTCCTGGTCTGTTTTGCAGTGTTTTCATCCCACGTCACCTCTGAGTTAATCAGAAATGCTGAAATGTTTTGTAGGGGAAAGATCAGGAAGGGTGGGACAGGGATGCTGTAACATTTAGAATACACTTTTTTTGCACTGCTGAAGGCAGATGACTTACATCCACCAAGCTGCACTCTCTCTATAGAGTGAAACTCTATAGGTGACCAAACCTACATAGGTTCAAGAGCTGGCAGACCTTTCTGTCTTCAATTTCCCTCACCCAACTTTTGAATTTTCAATCTCAAATCCCACTAATATATTTATACCAATGAGAGAATACAGTGCTGGTCTGACGCCACAGAACCCTTTTCACAGTCTTTAGCAGAGTGCATTTGTGAGATATGATAAAAAAAGACCAAGTGGCCCTTACCATTTCCAACCCCATTGGTCTAATAATTTGGTAATGTTACCTAGGAAGTTAAAGAGGGCATGGAGTCACGCAATCTTTCCACAATATCAAGCAAGTACTTAAAATGAAGTAATAAATCTGTACCCTATGTAAGTGAACAGGCTACGTACAAGATTTTAAATAGAAAATCATTTACAGAACTCCCCAGATGCTGCGGTATGGAACACTATGGCTTCACACCACTAGCCTGCCCAGAGATACTAGTGAAGAGAGAAATTTAGCAGCCCAGAAGCAGCCTCTGCATGTTGTATATACCGGATTCTTCAGTGCCCTCCTATAGAACTCACATGCTGTAAGACAGATCAGACACAACCGAGAGCGGCGCAGGAATCAATCTGACTGGAATTAGCTGGCAGCCCGAGGAGAGGCACAGCAGGCTGCCCTGGAAGCAGGAAATGATGACTTAAGGCGGGGAAAGAAAAAAAAAAAAGGAAGAAAAAAGGCAAAAAAAAAATGGAAAAAAAAGCAAGTTTCCCTGTTAGGTTTTTGCTGTGCACCTCACCTGCTCTGGAAGTAGTTTGCTAGCTCTGACGCTTCATGGTTCAAGCTCCTCAGGTGAACGATTAAATTTCCAGAGTTGGTGAACATGGCGCCGCATGTTTTGCACTCGTAAATCCGAGGCTTGCGGATAATGTGCCGGGAAACCCGCATGTGGTGTTTATATTCCCCGAAGGAAGTGAAAGTGGCACTACATATCTGGCAGCGGAAACAGCGTTTACCTTCGTGCTTCAGGCGGTGCATCTTGAGCGAGTAAGCGCGGGTGAACTTTTTCCCACAGCGGTCACACTGAAAGGGTTTAATGCCTGTGGGGGAGAGAGCACAGACATGTCACCTCCTGGGGCCAGGGGCACGGGCAGAACCCACCAGGGGCTCTGGTTTGGGAAGAGATTCGTGGGTTAATGGCAGGAGCGATTAGGATGGAGCTGCAACAGGGACAAGCTAGAAAAACAGGGATTAAGGAGCTGAGCCCAGAGCAACGCTGATCTCTGCTTAGACAACTGACTCCAAGTGGCAATTCAGACCATCCTGGGGTGGACAGCCCTCTGCAGGTTCCTCCAATTCCTAACTGTGACCGGTCCACAGTCTCTGTCCCCACGGTTTAAACTGAGCCCATGGATTAGCCCATGGTTAAGATCCCGAGGCACAGCCAACACAGATCTGATGCCGCTGTCATCTCACACCGCCTTTGAACTCCTTTGATCTCAGCAGATTCTTGTGCCAGACTGGTTCCCAACAATGCAATTATCAGCCTCCCCTTAATTGCAATGTTTTTCTCGGGCTGCCTTTAGCCTCAGAGGAGTGTTCTGGCAGGGGGACTGTGTGCACACGGATGCCCCTGTAATGCAACAGGAATGGTGATAAAAGGGGGAAGCAACAGCCTTTATATCGCGTGGGAACCTTGCTATAGAAACACTTTCAGCAACTCTGCACGACAGACAGCTCTCTAAGAAAGTTTAGCTTCGTGTCTCTCATTTTTGCTCCTGTATTAATTTATAAATTCAGTTACTAATTAATTTTTCATTTCTTACCCTAAAACATAAGAGCTCTGCAATATGTTGCTTTTGGCTGAGTGTACAATCACACCCAAATAGAACTATTGCCACATCATGGTCTGAACCACCAAAAACTTCAGATTTAATAAAAAGTCTGAACTCTAGAAAGTGGGGAAATCCAAACATGAGGCCATGAATCCGCAATATGGAGCTCTATTCATAATAGGGCTGTCAAGGAATAAAAAAGGTTTTTTCAAAAGGCTCAATGTGCATCAGCCCAGGCTGTTAATTCCTCAGGTCTTTCACCCTGCTTTCCTTATGTTCAAAGCAGGAGCTGAACTTTTAATTGGGACTTTTAGACAGAGAAAGCAGTAGTTAAGGTTACACTGAAACGCCCTGTTAAGCATGTGAAAACAAGTTAATGCACCAGAATATGGGCTGATGGAGCTCAAACTTTTCATCCTCTCCTACTGTCCAAGGGCACTTCTTTCCTCTGAGTCTAAGGAAAATCTCCTTGGCCATTTTGCTCATGAGAAAACACTTTCAACATTTACAAGCTCTGAGAGTTTCTTCTGCATGTTAATTGCTCTAAAGCAGCTATTCAGCTCCCTCCCAACTTTGCCCAGGGGCTCCCAGTTGACAGGGTGGCTAGAGATGCTTTGCTGTCAGACTTTTAACAACAGGCTTGGGATAATTTCACACCTGATATGCCCATAGAGTTTGCTTTTCTAATATTAAACGCAGAGATGGTCATTTTGCTTGAAGGGATTTGACAAATAATTGCTGACAGGGGTAAAATCATACCTTGACAGCTGTTGCTCTGCCCTGAAATGGTACAACCTCTGTGTGCAGGTAAGAGTCAGGCTCAAAGCAGGAGATGCTAAACCATGACGTTTAGTGCCCAAGAGGAAAAACCTTTCAATATTCCCTTTATTCATTCAGATGTCAACCCTATTGCCAGATAATGCTGACAAGTCTTGAAAACACCAATAGCAAAGACATTGAGAGTTCAAGCTTGGTTAGAGACCAAAATGAATGCAGCCATTTGGGAATCAAGGCTCAGAGGAGGCATTCACACAAACCTTTGACTGCCTGTACTATCTGCAGGAGCTGAATTGATTAGCAAACCAATTCAGTTGTCCTGCAATCCCTCCAAAAACACTTGAGATCTAAAGGCATGTAACTTTCTTCAATGCAAAGACATAGATAATACTTTTTTATGTTTGCAAGTCTCCTCTAAAACAACATGTCAGAGGAAGAATTTCAACCTACATCACTTCTTCAGTGTAATAAACAAGCCAAGCATGCTTTATTTCACCTCAAACCTTTATCACAAAAATGCCTTATCCTGATGAGTTCCAGGCAATCAGATGGACACAAAGGCTGATCACTCCTGAGGAGAGCCAGCAGTCAGACCCATGGATCAAAACAAGCACTCAACCAGTCTCGCTGCAATCAGCTCTTAAGGGGTGAATAAAACCCCTGTATCATTGCATTTGCTGCACAGCAAGGCTATGAATGAGGGCATTTCTTACCTGAGTGGATAAGCATGTGTTGTTTTAGGTTCTGAATGCGAGTGAAGCGGACCCCGCAGGTGGGACACTGAAAGGGTCTGTCGGGGCCGTTGGGGCTGGGCCTCTCTGTGCTGCTGGTGGAAGGAGCAATGTAGAGCTGGTAGGGATACTGAACGTTCTCCAGACTGCAAAGGAAAAAGGCACTGGTTAACAGGCAAGCCAGAGAAACATCTGTGCAAATCTGAACCTGGAGCACATTTGTATGAGGAGAAGAAAGAGACTGGCATGTCCCATTTGGAATATCTCTTTATGCTGGAAATCTCTGTCCCCGCAGCAAAGTGTCTGACCTGCACCTAAAACCTGACAGTCACTGACTCTGCACATCCAAAAAAATCCATGGAACAGCCTCTGACTTGGGTTTCTTTGAGCAACAGGCCTGAGTGCAGCTGCAAAGTGAACTTGATTTTCCAGGCGTGGGCATTTTCCCGAGCATATCGATGACTTGCAATCAGCAAACAGTCCCCGAGGAAGAGTTTAAAGAGCTGAGCAAATTGAAAGCAAAGGAGTATTTTGCAGCTTCAGTGGTATTTACAAATGAAACTGCAGCCAATTCCTTTTTCATTTCCATCCAAGCTCCATGAACAAATATTAGTATCTACAATTACATATTTCTAAGTTTAAAATATTAATCTAATGAATCAATACCCACTCCTTGTCTGATTCCAACAGCTCCAGTGCTGTGTTTAAAAACAGCACACAGGCTGTAATAAGGAACAATTTAACTTTCAAAGTAATTTATTTAAAACTGACTAATTGCTCCTACATAGCCTCTAGCTGCAAACTGTTTAAGGGAACTACAGTGCTCTAATCCAAGTCCTCAGGCAAGGAACTTGCTAAAGGGCACAGTGAAATAAAAACAAATCTGCTGGTACAAACAGAGGAACAATGGGAGTTTGTACTTACCTGGGGTTTCCCTTCCCTGTGCATTAAGGCCTATATTTTTTGTTAAAATAGACATTTCAGCTTGCTCAGAGCCTGCAGGAAGATCAGCCATCACTGGCAGAGGGAAACTGCTCTGACCCTGAGCAATCATTCTGTGGCCAGAACATTGCAATTTTAGCTTTACCAAACCACAATGTCTCAAATGTCCAGAGAAAAGGGTACAATGATGTCTCCTGTCACAGTCAGGAAGTCTCCCTGACTGAGGGAAGCCTTGCACCTCGAGCCCCAAGGGCTGGTTTCAAGGTTAGGCTGGATTCGTGGACTTCTAACACTGGAGGAATAAAATGTGCACTTTGCACAAATACATTTCCCCTACACATCACACAAAACTCCACTGAGCAGAACAGCACAGGAGGACAAGAACCAGGATCATCTCTTTAAAATCAATACCTAAATTGTCTTTACTCTGAAATGGGTATCAATATAACTGTGAGAACAGGGGGGGATCTGAATTCCAAGTCCAGTGATGGGTTTCAGAAGTAAAATTTATCTGGAGGGTGGTAACACCAGGTGGACAAGATGAAACAGTCTCCAGCAGAAATTTAGTACCACTCAGTCTGTAAAACCCATAGGGATCTCTGCTCTCACATGGAACTGCAATATTTGCTCTAAAGAAGAAATTTTATTGTCCTTCACTTCTTTTTATATACAGAATGCTGCGGAAAAAAAAAGAGATGCTGACAGATTGTTGCTCTGTGATGAAGGAAATATTTGCAAGAGAGAAGTTACCCGCTCGTGCCCTGGGCCTGGCAGAATGTAGCTCACTGCCACTTTGGGGGCTAAAGGTGCCAGCTGAGGGCTTTGGAAATGAAAGAGGGTATTTTAAATATATATTCTGATTTTTCTAACCGAATTTCTGAGCAAGTCTGGCACTCCTGTCCCTCTCTGTGGGCAGACACAGGTGTAGTGTGCTCAATAAGAATTACATTTGAGTTTTGTTCCTCAGGTCTTTCCTACCTCATTTCTGTGTTTGGGGACTGTGAGGAGGCAAAAGCACATTGTGCTCCTGGAGTTTTCTCAGGAGACACTCAAAGTAGGGCAGCAATGAGGAGCCACAGCTCTCCTTTTGTTCCCAGCTCTGTCAGGCTCTCTCACCCTCCAGGCCTGTGCTGGTGCCACCTTCTCTGCCACTGAAGGAAGAGTACATACAATGGGCACAACTCCCACAAGGAAATTTAGACTGAAGTTTGGTTTTATTCTTTGTAAAACCTTCACGATGAGGTGGGCTGGGTAAAGCAGATCCAATGGGAATCACGAGGCTCTCCAGCTACCAGTGACTGGCTTGTCTTTCCCAGGCTCACACTGCAGGCAGGCTGAAATACCTACTGGTAACACATCTTAGGGATGATACTGGAAACAGATTTTCCATCCCCTGCTTCTTTTCCCCTACATATACTCAATTTTTCAGGACTTATGATAAATGTGGCATTTAACAGTTGGGATTTGTCTGACATTTCAGAGAATTTCTGTACCAGCTACATAAAAACAGAGGTTTTAAATGTTTTCACTGAAATACTCTCCTTGCAAGTGTTTCCTCTTTTCACCAAAAGATCACCCACAGTGAGCCTAGAAATGTTCTCTGTTTGTAAATAACAATTATTATAGAAAAGTGGGGATTCTCATTTTATTGGATCAGAAACCTTTCATAACTTTTTTAAATGCAGCCATGAACTCTATACAGAGACCAGAGACCAACTGTTGAATCAGATGAATGACAAATCTACCTTAGAAAAGTGGATCACAAACCAAATATGAAATCTCAGTGAAAGAATGGATCAGAGTTCACTGTGAAACAGTAATTTTAATACTTGACATATTCATCTGTGCCTATTAAGCTGACAACAATTGCATGTGACCTGGTGTTTATGAAACACCGATTATGGGGGAGGCCCAATTAAGGATGTTATTTAAAAAACTCAAGAGATAAGACATCTTAGATTTCCACAGTATATTGAGACTTTTAGATGGACTAGTATTTTGCTTTGTTTTAGGCATATAAATATAAAAATTATACTCTTCAATATAAATTTGCATTGGCCCCTGATAACTGATTTTGACATTTTGAGAATCTTTATTAATAAAGAAATGGACTTAAACTAAAGGTGCACTTAAAAAAACAAAGCCAGAAACTGAGGGAGATTTTCTCCATCTCAGAATAAGCAGCCTTGGCACTTATATTTGTGAGTTTCCAAAATAAATCACTTAGTAGAAAATCTTAGTTCTGGAGTCTGAAATTCCCATAACTGTCAATTCATTTATTGTTTTATAAACAAGGCACAACTTCTAGTTGAGTTTGCTGATGCTTCTGTCATTCTGAGACTAATTATTTTCAAACTCGGGCAAAAACTAAGGTAAATATTTTTTCCTACTCTGCATGGAAGAGATCTTTTAGTGGAAATTTTCAATGTGTATAAAGAATTTTATATATTTTTGGATTTTCAAGGCAGTTTGTGCTGAATTCTACAGTTTTATAGGAAATGTCTGGAATAATCCACTGCTGAAGATATAAACTCCACTTGATTTTGGAATTACAGCTTTAAAAACCTGATTAGTTCTAATGCAACATGTGCTCCTACTATTAATTCAACCCAAGCACTGGGTGTTATTTTACACTGAGGTTTGTTAGCAGATAGATAAAATGTCCCATGCCACACTAAATTAAGTCTTATCCAAGCAGTTATTTTCCCTTTTCAATCCCACAATGGGACAGGTTTTAGATGGAAATGGCAGGAAAGAGTCCTATGAGCTATGAAAATGCAGCTCTTGGTTGTTATCTCTGTAGGGAGCTTTGCTTGACACAATTTCTGGAACAACTCCCAAAGGTTCACACTTCTTCCTCAGACCCACTTGTCTGACAAAACACTGCAAAAGCCAGTTGGAGAAAATGTGCTTAGAAAGGCAATAACTCAGAAATGCAAGTCCAAGGAGTTGTGTGTAGCCCTGTATGCCATCACTTGGCTCCAACAGAATTATGATATATCTTTGACCAAACAGACCTGTTTTAGTTTGGTTTTCTCTGCCAGCCTTCCCTTATAAGGGATTCCCTTAATAAATCACTCAGCTCAGCACAGCAAAAGGCTGCTAAATATTTACAGCAAGTGACACGCAGCATTTTGGGAAGGAGCTACAGACAGAGAGTTGGGGAGAGGAGATTTAAGGCTGTTCTGTGGTTTATGGCAGCAGAGAGGCCTGGTGGAGTCCTTGTTTTCAGGGCTGGGTGGCAGCTTTAGGATGCACGTTTCATAGTAAAGGGGTTTTTTTAAATTTATTAATAAAGAGCAGTGACAAAGAAATCAGCAAAACCACAACTACCTTTCTTCCCCAGCGCTACCTGGAAACAGAGAGGAAACGAAAAGCCAATTCTGACTTTCATCACCTCCATTCTCCCAGAGCACCTGCCCCTCCAGGAGCTGACTGTGCTTGGAGCAACACAGGGAATTAGATGTGGGAACAACCCAGGGTGGTGGGATTGGGCTGGGGAGGGCAATTCCAGCCCAGCACCCTGTGCAGGACTCCCTGCGCCGCACGTACCGATCGTCGTCGTCTGCGTGCGCGTTGGTGCCCGCGGCGCTCTGGAGAGTGGGCAAGCCCTCGGTGACCCCCTCGTCGATGGAACCTGTGAGAGAAAAGGGCAACTTAGTGCAAATCGTTGCTCCAACGGGGCTGGCGGGCAGGGAAATGCACACCAAGCTTGCTTCCCCAAATGCTGCTGGTGGCAAAATGATGGAATGGCCTTGGGAAGGTAGTTTAGAAGCATTATGTTCCCAGTCAGCTTCTCCTCTGCTCAGGTTATCTGCTAATGTGATGCCTCAACAAAGGGCACATATTTGGCACACCTAGAAAGTGGAAATGTTAAATACAGCCAGTTTTCAAAACATATCCAGGACTAGAACTGTGAAGCAGAGAAGCTACGTTCATCTAAAGGGACTATTTCATCAATTTTCAAGACTTTTTGAGCAATAAGGACTTGAAACCTGTTACACTATATGGTTTTTGGGATCCAAATATTCCAGGAATATATTAATTGATAATGCCTTCATTTATTGATAAGCTATTGAGACAGGAAGAGCCCATTAAGAAATTAGGAATGCAACACAAAAGAAAAAAAGAAACGTACACACAGAACCACCCCAGAGCTTTGCTCAGTGCACCAGCATTTGGGAAAATGTAGCTCGAGGGGTTTGGGAACAGAATCCAAGGGAAAAGCAGCACTAAAACACAACCACAACATTCATATCATGTGGCTGTTGCTCATATGGGTCTCCCTCATCCCCACCAGGAGCTTGGCCAAGCAGCCACTGGATCTCTACCACTGAATCCATGGGAGACGAGATGGGAAAGGACATTTCTCTCCCTGCACCAACATCTTAAGGAGAAGCAAAGCTCAGGACAGTGGTGGGAGCTGCTCTTGCTGCTGTGGTAAAAATAATTTGGCTTTCTAAAAGAGTGGTGCGGGAGCAACCTGAATTTGAGAACTCACTAGGAACATCAAGTAGCCTTGGGTTTACAATGGCAAGTGCCAGATAAAATGCAAAACCAAAGAGAAGGAGCAAAGACTCGGAAAGTGAGACAGAAAATGTGCATATTCTGCCAAAAAGAATGAAAGATCTTTCCTGAAGTGAAAGATTCTTGTCTTAATGGGATGCCATGTTCTGGGGCCAGTGACAGGAGGCAAATGGCATCTCAGGCACTTTCACAATTAGTAGAATCAAAATTTTTAATTTTGTTAAGAGCTGACAACCTGTATTTGGGAAATTCATCAACTGTGCAATCTATGAAGTTACAAAAGTTAATACCATTTTGATTTATCCTTCTTTCTCATTAAATACTTAACTGGAAGTCTACTGAAAAATAAGCCCAACTGCTCTTTGGTTTAATTTCATGCCTTCACTTCTCAAATGCCAACAGTGCTAATGAGTTTTGAAAACATCTTCTCAGACACAGCTATTGTTGTAACCATAATGACTTATTTATCAAGGCCCTGCTCCATGTCTCCTTTCATATTATAAAGTGCTTCCAAATATAATAAATTGCAAATGAACAATTCTTGAAATTACCTGAAGAGTGAATAAGAGCTTTTTGCAATATCAGAGAGAGAGGCAGGGATGCTTTTATAAATGCACTATAAAACACTGAGATAAATATATGCAATTATATGAGGAAAATACGTTCAGGGAAGAGAAAGCTGTACTTTAACATATCTTGCTGCCTCCATTTACTATTCTTACATTACTGCATAAAGAAATATATCTTTGGGAGGTAAAAAGTGCTTTCTGGCTACAAAGTGTGCTGTATCATATATTAGGTACCTGTCTACTGTGTTAAAAGCAAGAGCACTGTTTCTCTTTAGGGCAAAAACATGAATAAAACCCATTCTGAGGGTGGTTATTATGCAAAGGCCACTAAATATTCATTCAAACATATTCAAAGAGTAGATTTGTACTTTAAAGATTTCGCCCTGGCACATTTTTCTTCTGTCTGCAGCTGTTTTAAGGCAGAACACGCTGTACTAACAGCAGTGACAGATATTTCAGTTTAATATTATAACCATTAAAGCCTGAGATTCCCTACCCTACCTACTACTTTTCAAAGTACTTTTGTTTAAGACTGATGGTGCTAGAAATTGAGATTTTATAGCATTCTGCGGCACCTTTCTTTCTCCAATACAGCCACAGTCTCACATTTCCACGTCCCAGTTCAAGCTGCTTTTGAAATACAGTTTTTGTGGTATTTCTAACTCTGAAAGATGTCCTCCAAAAACTTCTACAGGTCATTTAGTACTCATGTGTAATCCTGAATATACACCCAGCTTGTCCTTTTAAGCTGCCTGGGTATGATATATGTCATATATATAAATACACATCACTGATATTATGGTATTTTTAAGTTTCCCTAATCATTATTTCCACTTGTTCTATTTAGCCTGTGCTGATAAAATTATGTCAATGACATAATTTGCATCTCTTATCACATGGCCTTGACAAGGCCTTTCTGAAGTTCTGACTATGATGAGTTAAAAACTGAATCAAACAAAACCTGTTCTTGAACAAGGAACACTTTTCCTGGCAAACCACCAGCAAAAAAAGCTTTTATTTTATTTTGTTTTTAATTTATGCACTACTTTGGCACACTGCATTTAAAGACCTACAGTTAAACTGTAAGACAGAAACTCAGCAAAGGTAAACAGCCCTGTCTCAGTAAATAAAACATTTTCAGTTGGAAAAAGCAATACAGTCTAAAATATCAACACATGAGCTACACAAAACTGGGAACAATCCAACAGCAATGGATGGCATAAATAGGAAATATTTTCATTTCTTCTTCATGAGTACTACCTGAATAGTTCAATGTGTATTGTACTGCAGTCCTGGATGGGTCAGACTGATCTCCCTTTCTCCAGAGAAGGCAAGCGTTACACTGACCAAACCAAACAAATAATGCTACTGGGCTGCATTTATTGCCCCTGTTGCAGTTTATTTATATAATTAACTGGAGCAGCCTTTCATGTACATACTATTTGAATGAAGCAGAGCAGTCTTCAAACAAAACAGGCTTTATTGAAGATGTTGCAGTAAACAAACTCTACCGAGCACAGGTCAAGCCGTGTTAACTGAGAGCCAAATAGCTGACTTAGGCAAAATTTTGGCAATTAAACTAGAAATATTGCAAACCCTCCATCTTCTGACTTTCTAAAAGCCATTCAATGCATTCTGTGTGCACAGAAAAAAAGGGATTGTTCCAGTAACCTTTAAGTATTAGCTATTAATAAACAACAGCCTGCTAGAAGAACCCAAAACCGGCTTCAAATTGTCTTTCATGGAAAAAAAGGTTTCTCTCAGCAACTGGCAGCATTTGGAGAAGAAACTTGAGAATCAAATCCCCCAGAAATGGAAAGATCCTCAATATTATGACTGTGTGGTTTTATTTTGGTCTGGGGCATTAAGATGACAGTGTTTCACCACTTATTTTGCAAATCCTCTTACAAAAGCTCTCTGTCACGATTATACAAGATTTGGTGTCTGATGCAAAGCACTGTTGCAACCCTTTGTGGCTACAGGCACAAGCCTCTCAGATCTGGGGCAGCACTGAGATCATGTCTTTTTGACATTACTGAAAGCAGAATTAGTTCCCCCACTCAGGCAACTGGAGGTAAAAAGGAGTTATCAACCTTTCTCAGCTGCCTTCTGCAAAGTCACTGAAAGAACTCCAAGTTTATAAGTAAACATTTCATAAAACAGGGGGAAAAAAAGACAATTTTGCAGAAGGAAAGCATGAAAACTCACGAGGCAGATTTCCTGCAACAAAACTCCAAGTGCACACATGCCTGTTGCAGGCTTTTCTGTATGTCCTGATATGTAAGCCCAGAAATGGTCATACCTATGGATGAGGACTGGGGGCTGATGAGGAGATCCTCCTGCACTTGCTCACTCCCTGGGACTGTCTGCTGGTCGCTCAGGGAGCTCTGGGAAGCGCTCACGGGCTGCGACACCTCCTCGTGCACCTCCTCATCGCTCAGCCGCTCCACCTTGACCCGCACGTCCTCCTCGATGACCAGGGGAGAACTGGCCTTGGTGCTCTCACAAGTCACATAATCCGCCATCCTCCGGCCCGACTCAGAGGGCCCGGGCATTTCCAAAGTCCGCGAGTTCTCCGCCTGCTTCACCTTTTCCGACTGAAGTCTCCGATCGATTCCAAAAGGAAAAGTCCAAGGGAAAGCTAAGGACGAGTCCACGGGCTGGTTTCTGGACTCCGGGTAGGAAGTGGAGGGGTTGAGCACTTGGGGGGAACTGGTTTGGGTGTTGCACTTGAGGGGGCTCTCGGGAGACATAACGATGTAGCTTTTGCGCTTCCTGCGCGACTCCCGGCACACGGGGATGGTTCTTTCCACCACGCTGCACTCGGAGGACACGGGGGAAAGGCTGCCATCCCGGGAGGTGAAATTGCAGTTTGCATTGTTCTCCTGCCCTGCATCCAGCACCTTCTCCTGCTGGCTGTTGGGCGTGTTCCACAAAATGCTGGACTTCATGAACTCCGAGCATGTGCTGGCCACGCTGAACATCTGCATGTAGCTGGCAGCGGCCAGCACGTCGATGATGTTCTCCGTGTTGATGGAGAGCGTGGCCGTGTAGGCGTATTCCAGGAGTGGGATGAAGCCGGTCACGGTCACATGGTGCAGGTCCAACACGCTCTTGCTCTCATCCTCTGCCTGGCCCACGAGTTTGGAGCGGAAGAAGTCGCTGCAGGCTGCCAGGACCACCTTGTGTGCCCTGAAGATCTTGTCCTGGACACGGATGGTGATGTCACAGAAGTGTCCATCGTTGCGGAGCATGTTGAGCTTCCCCAGCATCTCCTGACTGTGAGCAGGGGAGTTATGAGTGAATGTTTTAACACCCATTTTCAGAGGGTTCTCCCAGTGTTCTTCCCACATATGAGAGATCACAGGTATCCTGAAATAAAGAGGAAAACTGTCATCTTCATGTTGCAAAGCAAAAGCCAAACGGCTTTATAAGACTCCTTAAGGAGAAAGTTCAGACCGTGTTTTTCTGGGATCCAGACTGTGCAAGGGACTAACACAACAGAAATGCAATTACTTACTTGTAATTTTCATAAACACAGATCAAATTATTTGCAGTCTCTCTCTATATCTGTATCTATATCTCCCTATCTCTCTCCATATATAATAAATACCCCTGTATCATCTTCCACCTTTCTGCTACTGCTACTCAGAACCAAACTCCACCCACAGTTCAAAGAAATGTTTGTAATACTAAGAAGAAAGCAATTTCTTAAACTATCAGCTGTGTAGAAACCTGTATTTTTATTTTGTGGGCCCAGAAAACTCTTGCTCACAGTTCTTAAACCTGACAGTGTGTTGAATGGTTCTTCTAAGCTGAAAGGATGTCAACTTGGGTCAACTTACAAGTGTGCAGGAGCAAGCAAATCTCCCAGAGAAGGTATTTAATTTCAGGCAAGTTTTAGAGAAACTACAACATGAATTTCCAGAGGCCAGAGTTCACGCTGGTAAACATAAAACAACAGTTGCCAATAGCTCTGCTCTCCTGCTGCAGTGCAGGTACTGATTGCCTAAAGCTGCTTTTAATAAACAGTTTTGGACTAGGATGAGAAGTTATTGAAAATTCCTGCAGAAACACAATGCGTTATAAACCTCGAAGGAAAGTTTAAGTCTAAATCAAATACATATTATTGATTTTATATATGTGATAAATAATACAAGGAGGGCAACTTCTGAAAATACAAAGCTGCCTTCTTGGGGTTTTCTCCATGTGGGAGCAAATGCTTGTATTTGTGCAAGAATGGGGGGTGTGACCCACACTGGCTGCACGTTTTGGGGCAGCAGCAGCCTCTGAAAACTAAACACCCTCTGATTTGAGGAGGATGAAGTTGATCCACAATTCACTCCTTCTGCAGTACACAGGGCAAAAGACAGTGCCAAGTGAGATGCCACATGCCCAGATATTCCCTAGGACAGAACTGGAACTGCTGTGGCCACAAAGAAAATCAGCTCCTGGGTTTTCTCCAAAATGTTCTGTATTATTTCACTGTGAAGGAAACACAGCCCATCATGTTTCACCTTCTTAAGTCCCCCCACCCAAGCTTCCATGAAGGGTTTCTGTGTTCCACATGCCTCACACAATTACCACGATATAGAAATATCATCTGGTTAAACATCAACAACATAATTGGATCTGATTAGTTCCTGCAGTCAGCAGCTTCTTCACATCATCCTTCTTTCCATTCCACATACACAAGAACATACCACACTTTCAAATTGCTCATGTGGAGCTTCACAGCTACGAAGAGCAAGTTTGGAACAACTTACCCCAAATGTCACATATTGAAATGGCAGCTGTCAGAGCCCACCTTGTTCTACACACATTTACACCGGGCTGCTTCTTGTTCCTGGGGTTTCACTTTCGATACTCAAACCCTTTCAGACAGAGGAAAAAGAACTTTTCGGGAGGGCAGACTAACTAACACTTGGCAATATTAAATCTGGGGGAAACTGTAAGGGCCATTTGGGTTTAAAATGAGATTTCACACTAGTGCAGAGGAAGAAGTTAAGCACAACCAAAACACTTCTTTCGCTGAAAGAAAACGGATCGACCTCAAGAGGCATCTGAACATCCAGACTGTTTGTTCTCCAACATGAATCAAATGAAAAGCATATTTCATTGATCTCAGACCCAAACACTACAGCAAAAGCTTGTAACAGCATATTCTAAAATGGCCTTGGGATACCCTTCCTTCTGAAATCCCTGGCACTGCAGCAGTTCCTTGGCACATCAGAAGTCCAGAAGTGCTTCTGTTCAGCAACTGGCTACAAAAGGAATAAAACATTCACAAGGAGTATCCACGGAAAAATGTGGTATATAGAAATAGTTTCAATACATCATTTTAAACAAGGAGAAAATCAAGAGCAATCCTCCCAGTTCCTGTAGGCCCAGAATAACCCATTTTCCTGTTCAGCTGCATGAGAAACGCTCATCCCTCAGTCCCTAAAGTGAGAGCTCAACTCTGCTCTGCCCTCCCCTTGTCTTGGTTCCCCCTTCCTGCAGCCTCTCCCCTCTTCTGGCTTCCTTTCCCCTTCTCCTTTCATCTTTTGCTTCCTCGACCTTGATCTCATTACAGAACTTAAAACGAAATAGCGGAAGTCAGTGATGTGCAATAAATTGATTTAAATTTATTACAGGAGCAGCGTTCCTGCCACGAACACGGCATATTGCTCTGTTAAATCACTTCAGGACAATGACTTTCCCCCTCATTGCACTGACACCACCATTCAAACAAGTGGCTCCTACCCAGGCCTCAGTGTGGACAAGGAGCATCTCTGGGAAAATCCAAAGGGACAGGCTGAGGAGGGGAAACAATATCAGATCCCTACAGTTAACAGCAAATATTTTTAGAAGGTAATTTAAACAAAAGGAAAATATTTTCCTCATGAAAAGCTGAGCGTGCTAAAGCAGGCAGGTTATAATGTGGATCAGCTCTCTTTGGTAATGTCTCAGTGGCACAAGGCATTCCTACAGCTGCACTCCCAGAGACCAAAAGGGTCAAGGGCTGCAGTGTTGCAGCTTCACCCCAAGCCCAACATCTCTGTCCCATCACCATTTCCAAATGGTATTTTCATTTCCCATTATCAGCCAGTGTCTGACGGGGCTCTGGGACCACAAGGTGCAGGGTGGCCCATCTAGGAGTGATTACAGAACCACAAACTGGAACTAAATATATCCATGGTTCAGGAGTGCTGGGGCGGGGAGAGCAAGGTGCACACCTGAACTAAGTGATAAGTGGGTTGGAGCTGGCAAAGTTGTACATCTTGGAGCCACAAACCATCAGGGATTCTCCAAGCAGGGCTCAGGGATGATATCACAGAGACAGAGGCTTTTCCTTCTCCTCCCCAAAATCCCCAGGCACACACATCTTGCCCACAACTCAAAGCATTTCTAAGCTCTAGGGAAACATGGTGGAATTTAAAGACTTTCCCAAGTTTTAAAAATATTCCCAGCGCGACACTTCAGCCCGTATTTAATAGGCTGTATTGAACTTTGCCACAGACATTTGCAGTTTAAGAGAATGGTTTTTGCAGAGTGCATCCCTGCCCTGGAGATGTGTGGGGATTCACTGCCAAAGCACAGATCCTTGCAGAAGCTGAGAATTCAAACATGAGCACTACAGGACTTCCAGAGCAAGGAGAATTTTGTCCACTATTAGCCAAAAGCAGTGTGAAGGGAAGTGCTACTGTACCAAAGATTTTGTACAATTTATTTGAAAATTATTTGGACTTTTTTACTCCCAGGAGCACTAACAGAGGCCTGACCTTTAAGCAGCTCAGAGTAACTCAGCTCATTCTCACTGTTTCAAGGCTACTGAAAAACAAGCTTTAGCAACAGTTACCAAGCCACATTCACTGTTTTGGCATTAAACACGGGTCAAGTTTCTGCGCTTAGAAACAGTAAAGATGAAACTGTGCACAGTAAAGGCAATGTTATAATGTAATGAAAGTGTAAATGGAAAAGAAACTGTAACAGAACCAAAAAATATTGCTCATGTGATCAGCCTACTTCACATTCACAAAGTTTAGTTCCTTATTTACCTGCAACCTAATGCTTTGGCTCAAGTCATTGGGTTTGAAACATGGGATCTCTAATAATCTCTTTGAAGAGTCAGTGAATCAAACTCACATTCAGTGTCACACTTGATCACATCATTTTACAACAGAAGGAATTTTTTAGCAGCACAAAACTAACACTCCACCTTTAACCTTTGTATCCTGACCTGTGGCAACTTGGTGCATGAAAACACTAATTTTTGTCTGAATACTGAAACCAACAGACTTCAGATACATAAATGCCACGATGGCTTTGGTATCCAAATAGCTCAGGAAATTCCCATCCATCGCTCAGGTACACTCATTCACCTCTGAGCCTATGGTGTAAATCAGGTCACTAGTTAGGGTTTTTTTGATTTATTTTTAATGCAGATCACTCCTTGGGCACTGGTTACAGCACCATCCCATCAAAAGCACCAACTCAGGCACAGAAAATGTTCCACGTGACCTGGATCACTTTATCTCTGTCAGTGCAGTACACAGGTACCAGCACCCCTCTCTCCCTCAAATTAACTGGTCTGTATAATTAAGCTCATAATTGAGGCAGAATAACTGCTCTTAATGTGTATTTAACTTCAAGTTTGCTATTTCTATTTCAGCCTTGCAACACTTGTGTATCTAAACAAGCATCTGTTTCCCCAACAGCAGCTGGCCTAATAAAAGGTACTATCTCCACTGTTAATCTGGCCCTGCTTCACTTCCCGAACTGGTTGGAGCTGCCACACTGTTCTTATTTCAAACAAATCAACAGCACTTTCTAGACTTTATTTAAAACCGTTTTAACCCAGGTCAGTAAACCCCGTCTGAACCCAGCCCAACACAGCCAAGCCCGGTGGTATTCATGAAAAAGAGGAGGCAAACACAAGGCTTCTGTGCTCAAAATCACATCAATGTGCAGCATCCACTTTGGTGCTCTGGAATCCACGGAATGCAAACCTGTAACCTTTGGCTGCAGTGGGTGAGTGGACCAGGGAAATGAACCATCCTGGGAAGTATGCAGGGCCTCAGAACTTCCATTTCCTCCAGGACAGCAGATTTCAAACCCTGAGTGCACAAAGGAGCCAGTGTTAAGGCATAAACACTGTCCTGTTAAACCTGAGATAGAGCCTGAGCTCCAGCCTGTACAGGGAGTGAGGTGATGCCACCTCCTGCAAAAAACTGGGAGCACAATGCTGGGGCTGAGCTGGGCCTTGGTCTCTCTGTTCAGGAATCAGACTCTGATTCTCCAAAACACCCCACTGAAATGCCCCAGGACACTGATAATGCTCCCGTGTTCCTTTCCTCCCAGCTCCTCAGAAAAGGACAATTCTGTTTTAAGCAGTTTGGAGGCATTTAGTTCTTAGGGCTCGAGCTGCACATGGGACAGTCCTCTGGGAAAATCTGCCCAGCAAAGAATGGCTGATGGCAGGCAAGTAAATCCAGAGGATTCCACTTCAGAGCTGGAATGGAGGAGGAATTTCATGTAACAAGCCAAAGGCTTGAAATCCTACAACCCATGCCTTTATGTATGGTTAGCAGTAATGCTCCCTGTGTGCTCCAGAATACTGCATTTGACAAGACCACATATTTTGTAAAGACTGGAGTTTTGGACACCACTGTTGACAAGTTCACACGCCAGAGCTTTTGAGCCATTGCTTGCATATGCCATTAGTGTCACTCACAGAAAGCATTTGTTGGTTGCTCTGTACTCACACTCAAGCTTCTACCTATGTTCAACACTTAATTTTTATTTTTATTTGCAAGAATGCTTTCCAAGGATGCAAACTGATTCACAAGCAGCCACCTCTTCCTCTAAAACTCCTGGTAAAGAGACTTTCCAAATTCTACAATTCACATCTTCCTAAATTTTAGGTACAGCCCATCAGAGGCTGCTGCAGAAGGGTGGCAGGCAGTACTCCAAAACTAGAGTTAAGCTTAATGGAGGCAGATAAAACACTATCAGAAAGCACCACGGTTCAAACTGATCCAGGTCTGTGTAAATAACATATATAATTTTCAGAGCCTCCAAGTGTTTAACATATGAACACTGCACTGTGCCAGTAAGCTCCCCCTGTTCCCCAATTTTAAATACATTTGCAAGCATCTAGATAAGTTTCCCATGAGCACTGTAAGAGTTGAGGTTCACAAAGTCAAAACACCAAGGCTGCAACTCCATAAAAAAAAAAAAAACAAAACCAAACTTGCTGAAAAGATCAGCACATCTGGAAACCCAGAGCTGTGACAGCACCCATGATAACTTTGAGTAGCAAACAAGGTAAACCCCAGGCAGGTGCAAATGCACATGACATTTCTTTACTGTAAGTCTCCATTAAACCACAAGGAATAGTATTTATTCCATTGGTATTTATCTGCAAAGGACAAGGAGAAAAAGCATCCAACAGCTCCCCTTCCAGTATAATTATGCAGGAACAAGGCAAGCCCAGGGTGTCCACGAAATACATTTCCTACTCCCAACATACCCCTGCAGTTTCCCTCAAATTAAACCCTATAATAATAGAACACAAAAGCTTTAACTGGTCTCTGCCATAAGAAGAAAGCAGATGTGTATGGCCATGGCAAAGCCCCAGCTCACTCACAGCACTGACTCACAGTGTCACTGCTATCCCCATCTTTCACGGGGACAGGAAAAGAATGACTTGGATGACGGAAACGTGGATTTGCATGATGCAAATCTAGTAGGTGCATTTTAATTTCCAGGGCTGCAGAAAGCACTGAGACAAGTAGTGGGGTGCCAAACCCAGCAATCTATTCTACAAAAAGGTTTTACTGTAAGTTGAGATGGTAGGTCAGCTGCAACAGAACACTCCTGAGAGGATAAAATTAGAAAACATTTACATACACATTTCAGGGGAACAGTACCAACAGACCTTCCCTGAACAGAGGAGCACAGATTATATCTCAGACTGGTCTGTGTGACTGGAACTCCAGCTGAGTGTTGAATCCAAGTGCTGATCCCCCTCCTCCTCGAGATGCTGAGGTTCCCAGCCACTTATCACCCCTGCAACTTATCACTCAAAACACAGCCACTGGTTTTGGCAACTGAGCCTTAATCACTGTTGCTTTTTTGGCAGAAGTTAATATAGTTAACTTCTTGAAGTAGAGAGAGCAAAGAATTCACGTAGTCTAGCTTTCTGTTTTTACTCTTACCAGCAGCTGATGTAAGATTTGGTCAGAAACCACCAGTGCTGCAGGACACACCTGACCTGAACTCTCCATGTGCTGCAATGTGTGATTTACTCACTGGTAAGGGAACGGATCTGCACCAGGTAAAAGGCTAGGGAAAGAGCTCCTGTTCCTGAAAATAGACACAAAAATTCAAGTTTTGTCATGAGGAGCCCAGGGCTTCCTCTGCAGTTTTGTCATGCTCTTGAAGTGGGTTCCAAAGCTTGGAGTGAACAGACAGAACTCCAATAGCCTGTCCCTCACCTGCCACTGACTGCAGGACATGTGGCTGTCTGGACTCAGCTCACCTGAGCAGAACTGAAGGGCCTGTGGGAGAAGTCAAAGTAACCCAGGAGATCTTGTTGGTGACTCAACAGTAACCTCGTCCTGCAAAATCATGGAATCATTTAGTTTGGAAAAGATCTCTACAATCATTGAGCCTGAAAGGTTGAGAGAATTGGCATTGTTCAGCCTGGAGAAGGAAGGCTTCAGAGGGACCTAACTGTGCCCTGCCAGCACCTGAAGGGACCAATAAGAAACATGGAGAGAGACAAATCATCAGGGGCTTGGAGTGACAGGACATGGGGGAATGGCTTCAAACTGACTGAGTATTGGATATCAGGAAGAAATTCCTCCCTGGGAGGGTGGGGAGGCCTCAGGTTGCCCAGAGAAGCTGTGGCTGTCCTGTCCCTGGAAGGGTCCAAGGCCAGGTTGGACAGGGCCTGGAGCAACCTGGGCTGGTGGAAGGTGCCCCTTCACAGAGTTGGAATTTCAGCCAACCCAGAGCTCTGTATGTGGCGCTGAGTGTGCTGGATTAACAGAGCAAGAAGATTAAAGCATAGCTACAACTCCTGGCCCAGATAAAACTTGCAGATTAAAGATCACGCTGTAGGTGTGTAAAACATGTTACCCCTCCTGTCATTAGGAGTCAATCTAAAAGTGTTTCCATTAGACACAACTGTGGTTAAACATGGATATTTTAATTCTCAGGGAAAAGGTGTCAGTGTAACACAAGATGCAGGATTACTCAAAGACTCTCATTTTGTAAGACACTGAATCTGAAAATAAACAGTCTGGCAACACTAACATTGCAATCATTTTTTCTCTCAAATATTTAGTGCACAAGGTCTGATTGTTTAAAAATATAGAGATTTTTTTCAGCTCTCGAAGATACATCATTACAGGTGTTTGTATACAACTGCAGAAATGTGGCGAAAATAATCTGAAGAAAAAAGGAATGAAGAATAAGAAAACAAACAGAAAATGGGACACCACCTGTGTTTACCAAAGTTCAAGTATCTCTAACTTGATAATGTATTTTTCAGAAACAGAGGAAATGCCAGCTATAATGAGACCTTCATTAAATTGTTTGAATAACGTGATACAGAGCTATTAATGAAAACAAGATGAACAGACAAGCTGAAGCTAAGGGGCCGGCTGAAATAAAGTAATTGTACCTGAAATAACAGAATAACAGATTAAAGAATTTCACCTGGGAAGTGCCATAAGGACTTGTTTTAGCAAAGTTCTCTGAGACACTGGCTCAAAAAATGCTGATGAAAAGGTTAAGACGTATCGTCAGCACAAGGCATAAGAACAAATGACTGAGAACTGGAACCCTGGGAACAGAAGGAAATTCATGGGAAATCCATCAGTAGGAAATTAACACTTGACATAATATATTTGGGAACTAATAATGGACTTGAGCTGTAAACTGGAAGCTAATGAGTTAAAAGTGACTTGGGAGCAAGATCTCCACACTATTAAATTAAACTACAGCCAACCAAAAGGCCTACTGCAATGGCTCAGTTTTTGTCAGATGTTTGCCAATATGTATTTTCAACTCCTGGAAAATTCTCAAGAGGGGCTTTTTGGTGTGTTTTACTCGTCTGGGCAGCTCCCCCTTAACGTGCCTGTAAAGTAAACTTAGATCTTTTCAGAGCATCTGACTTCAGCGACCACGTTCCAGCCAGAACTGAGAGGGTGCACATTAAGTGCACTGATCAGCATGACAGCTCTTAATCTCAGGATCTAATTAAAAGCAGAGATTACAATAATCAGGGCAGGACAGTAGTGCAGGCTGTATGTAAATTGATCTGACGCCACCGGCTGCTTTTATGCAACACAAGATGTTCTTTGAGACCATTTACAGATACATAAAGAAGATAAATGTCATTTTTTAAGACTCTGTACCTTCCTACATAATTCAAGTTTGCTGCCTCCAACAAAAGCCATGTTTCATGCAACAGCCAGACCCTGAAATAAGATTTATCTGGGGAGAATTGTCGTGTTTTCCCCAGCCTTGACAGAGTTGTTGGAGTTTTGGTGTGATCATTTGAAGTCGGCTCTTTGGGAGAACAGAATGTTACCATTCACTACTTCAAAGGACCCAGATTTAACTTGTTGCCTTTTTGAAGCTGCAGTGCAGAGTATAAAGTTTATGTGCCTAATATAGCTTTCACATGGTTGAATAAGCAAACCAGATAAATGCCACCTTCCCCAGCCTCCAGCACTTTAAACTTTGCATTGTAGGAATCTCACATTAGTGCTCCATGTAATACATAAAAGCAAATTTTCTGACAGTACTTAAAACTGAGGCTCATTTAACAATATGAGTAGTAGCTGCTAAAAGGTCTTGTTCCACACTGAATTACCTTCATCTACTAATAAAAATTAATGCGTGAACTTCAACAGAGTGTTTTGGGATATTTCACAGCAGATTCACTGCTCTGCACTTTCTGTTCTTCACCAGCTCTCAAAAAAAGCACATGATCAGGCTACCAGGTCGACCCTGAAAGTGAGATGTTTTGTGTCATCAGCATATGAAACAAATGTCCATTTAGTTGGGTTTTTTTTCACTAGAGTAAAAGCAATAAGTGAATTCATGGTCCTCATTGTACTCCTATGCATGGAAGTGCCTCAGAATGTAATCAGATTATTGGAGTAATGTGTTACATCCCTGAGGCACACGTTCAAATTTAACCATGTCAGTGTTCATGCATCATTTTTACGTGAACTCAGTAACTTCCTTACACTTCTGCTCTGTGTAAACTCAGGTTACATTTCTCCCAAATTTCTCAGCGTGGAAATGCTGTTTCATGACTGTTTCCCACTCTGTGTAATAAAAAGCAAGGCTTCAGTTTTATAACCCTTGATCTTCAACAGCAGCACAAAAAAATACAGTTGAACATTAAATTCTTTTAAGTACTGCAAATTGCCAAAAAATACCCATAAAGTACTTTCATTTGTCACGTGGCACAAACTGCTAGTTTAAACTAATTCCAGAAAGCTAATTTTTCCTCTTTTACCATGGCTACCCACTGCATTTCAGTCTTCACTCTCAGAAAAGCATATCAGCATAAACTTGGGAAAAACATACATGAAAGACTACTCAAGTCAGCCTCCCAAATTAGTCACGAAAGCAAAAATTTCCAAGCCCTTTTTGGTGCTAGAACGTGGAAAAAGTATCAGAAAAAAATGGCATGGATTTTGTAACTCACACCAAAACATTCTAGTAGGGCTCAAGATTTGCTCAGTAGCACTGCTCCAGGAGATCCATGAAAGAGTCAAAAGGAAAAAGTAAAAAATAAACTATCTGTGCTTCCCCACAGATTTTTCTTTTCTCAGGGCCTGTTTGGGTGCATTACACCAACAGAGACCCTTCTCTCCACTATCCCCCCAAGCTGTTCCTACCTCACTGTGCACGAGGCTTTAATTCCTGTCCCTTGGAAATGCCAAACCTGTTCTCTCCTTTGACAGAAGTGAACGACTGGAACAGCACACCACGAGTGGGTTTGTGACAGCCACATTTGGCCAAGTGCTAGTTTTGACTAGTTCAGCACAAAGCTTACCTGTGAAACATTCATGTTTATATAAAAAAAAAAAAAAAAGTTTTTCTCTCTCACTTGTAATCCAGATCAGCAAGGAAGTGTCACACCTTAACGAAATCCATGTTATATATATATATAAAAAATTAACTTTTGTGCAGTGCAATGCAAATCTTATCTCCCTGAAGCTCCCCAGCCCCGCTAACACCCCAAGTGCTGGAAGCAACACCAAGGAAAAACCTGAGTGAAGAGCAGAGCGGAGAGATCAAGGCAGTCTCCCATCCCGTGCAATCCGAGGAGGAGGAAAGGCATGGATAATCCAGACAGCGTGGCCTGCTGCCAGCTAGTCAAGGTGTCACAGACATATAAACAACAGCCACCTTCCCAACGGAAGCAGCTATAAAGAATCCTGAACAAGTTCAAGCAAGGCAGGAATGCGGTTGTGTCATCACCTTTTCAGCACTACGTGTACCCTTTATTTTCCTAATGACTCATTTATGCAGATAAATGCCTAAAAGGAGTTCTTCTTGGCCCCAAAACTAAAAATCCTTGTATTCATCCACAAATCATGTTATCAGGTGAGCAGTAACTCCACAGGCTGCAGCTCCCTGCCCTTGTATGGCCAGTGCTGGGCTGGCAGAACCATAGCCAAGGAGACTGTGGTTTTTTTTAAACCCCCAGCATCTTTACTAACATTTCACAGAAAGGTCTCAGAATAGGTATTTCATATCACAGGTATTTATCCACTTAAAATCCCCAAAACATAGAAAATTGCAGAAACTGTCAGACGACAGAGCTCCAACACTGTTGATATTTGTCCCCAACCCACCAGTTATTCCCAAACCCACCAGTCATTTCTAGGACTCTTAGGTCTCCAAGGGACATGGCATCTTCAGGTTTCCAAAAGCTTTCAACAGATTTAACTCTGGCAAGTATCATTAAAATCGTAGTTTTTCCATAACACACTCTTGGTAATATCCAAGTACAAAATGCCTTATCAAGTACCATCTGTAGCTGTATTTATAAACTCAGATCTTCTTCAGTATCTGTAACTATATTTCCACTAAAATATCTCTCACTACAATTACTATGCTCATTTGTACTTCTGAATATAAAACATTACACACAGTGAATGTTTATAATGTTATCACAGACAAGCTACAAAGTGTCCATTTAGAAAGCATCTCTTCATGCTCTGGAAAAACTGCCTTTATGCGGCCTTCTTGAGCAGAGCAGGTAAACAAATCTTGTGGTCAAATCACCTCAAAAGAAATAAGCCCCAAAGTGCAGTAGCTGCACAGGGGACATGACTGAGCTGTCTGTGTTTGCTCCTCCACTCTCCCCATAATGATTTACTCCTGGCCCCCGTCACACACCACCTGCTGAGCCCAAGACACTTTTTGCCGTCCTTATTATCCCATCATTCCCATGCTCTGATAAACCTGCTCATGTGAAATAATTATTTCCCCAGCCCTGAACCAGAACGCATTAAAAACACCCTATGTACAAATAATGCACCATTTAAGTCACTTCCTTAACTTGATTAAATGGAATGTAAGAATGAAATTAAAAGCTGAGCGTTTATAGTTCCTGTCATCCCGTTTTATCAGGTTTGCAGCTCGTTTCCTACCACCTCCATTTCATTTAGGCACCTTGCACAAAGCAGTCCCAGACATTTGCTTTCAGCCAGTGAAACCATTAGAAGAATCAATTTGATCTGCAAGGCAAGTTAAGAGTAATGGACTCCGATGTTTACTTAGCAATAAGCACACAACTATTTAATTAGATCTGGATGCTGGAAACTGCATCTCGGAAGTAACAGCCGCAGCCACAAAGAGTGAGAAGTTTCAATTTGTTACAGAAATCAATGTTTTTTTCTGCTTATAACTGCCGACTTCCATATGGGGAGGCTGCCACAGGTAGAGGCAGCTCTCCCAGCCGGTTTGGTTCCAGCAATCTCACACAACACTTCCTCCATGGAACAAGCAATTAAGCCGCTGCCCCTTCCCAGCCACACGCGATTCCAAGATTGATGTCGTATTTGAAGCGACAGACTGTGAACACGCTCTGCAACCGTGGCACTTCATTTAGAAGGCAGCACTTGACACATTGAAGTATTTGGAATTCCTGAAGTCTGGCTGTCTGCACAGTTGCATAATTCGAGCAGGGATCACCTACTTATAACTGGGAGAGGGAGAAGAATGTCAACAGACAACCCCTTCTACGTCAGGGGACATCTCCTTCCTCATCACGTGCCAACAGAAGTATCACTGCTTTGTCACAGTTTGACTTTCTTCTTGTTTAAACTAGTGGCTTATAATGCTGAAAGGAGTGAAGCTGCATATATCATCGGATGTTCTCCTAGGAATATACTCAGACATTCTCTAAGCCCACTGAAATGGAATTTTACCAGAGGTAATGGCCAAGGCCAGTGAAATAAGTTGTGAAATAACCCACAGAAGTGTGAAGGACCCAAGACTTGGTCCTGGTCACACAAACACCTCACACAGCACAGGCACTCCACATCTATTCACAAGGGGGACTTAATACTTCCAGCAAGTTGGGGGATACAGCCACAACCAGTGTTTGGGTGCTTGTTCAACCTCATACAGGGGGAACCTGTATTTGGTTTTCATTCCCTTGGCAAACACCTGACCAGACCCTTGGAACAGCACAACTCCCTACAGACACCACAGGACGAAACCACCCCTTTGAAAAGTGCCAGAGTTTATGATTAACCTCCTGTTGCAACAAACATGGCAAGGATTCAGTTTCACTCGCTGACTACTCCTCTTACGCACGGTGCAAGGAATACATAAGGTCACTCTCCCCCCTCCAAACCTCACAGCCACAGAAACAGGAATTCTCTCACCCCGTAAACAAATTCAGTGTGATCCTCCCTCCCGACAAGTCAGCATCCCTGTAACATCCACCTGGGAAGGCTAAAGTAGGGCTGGAAATTCCCTTCTCCTGGAAAGGGACTGCTTGGAGCTTTCGCACCAATTAAAGCTTCGGATTAAAACCAGCTGTTTAAATAGAAGAAGTCTCCAGGGAGAGACACTTAGAGCATTGTAACTGGTTTCTGGAATAAACAGCTTGATACCAATGGAGGCATTTACACTGGGAGAGCTCTCAGGTTCAGCTCCATCTCCTGAAATACTTCACTTAAACCCAGGCAAGGTCTCCAGGTGCATCACAACTTGGATCTCTGTCACGTGTAGATACCATGCTGCAGTAAGAGACCTCGGTGGCAGGAGAAAAACACATTGCACTCGAAATACCCAAAAGACTCCTCGATGCCGGTTTGTGACCCGCCTGCACAGGAGCCATTCCCACCTTGCAGGGTCCACAGAGCAGTGCCACAGCTGTGACATGTGACAAACAACACGTCACTATGGAAACACCCAGCTCGGAGCCAGGAATTAGCTCAGGAGGGGAACTGGGTGACATGCACCACAGGAAGAGCTGCCCTGTGGATACCTGGTAGATAAACCCCAAGGATAAATAAAATCAACATTTAAAAAGGGGAAGGGAAAAGCCTCATGACAGACAAAAGCATGGGAGGAAAGCAGGGGCAAACATGTAACCTGGAATCCTGAGAAACTCCCCATGTGGGCACAGCAAACCACGGGCCTCTGTGAAGAAAACTATGAAAGCAGGAGGCTTCTGGAAACATCCCACAATGGTTTGGGTCGGAAGGGAACTTAAAGATTATCTAGTCCAACTTCCCTTGCATGGGCAGGGACACCTTCCACTAGACCAGGTGCCAGGACCTAACCACCCTCATGGGGAAGGAATCCACCCCAAAATCCCACATAACCCTGCCCTCTGTCCCTGGGAAGCCATTCCCCCTTGTCCTGTCCCTCCAGGCCCTTGTCCAAAGTCCCTCTCCCACTCTCTCAGAGCCACTTTAGGCACTGGAAGGGGCTCTCAGGTCTCAGAAGAGATCATGGATTGGACAAATTATGTATATGACTAGAAAAAGAGAACAGGGTGGTATTTCAGACCCGTGGGATCTGCAGATATCTGGAAGTACACAGGCTACTTAATTTTACTCTCGTGCACTGTTCAGCAAGGAAAACCCCAAGCCAAAGGAAAAAACAAGGTGTATCACACTCAGTATGAGCAGCGCACAGGAGGGAAAAGGGTGGAAATCTCAGCCATGAAGAATGGAACAGGCAGCCAAGAAGAGAGGAGAGATGGGGACAGGGCCGACCTCTCTGGCACGTGCAGCACCAAAGTGCCATGGGCTGGGGGCAGGCACCGGAACAGCTGCTATGGGGCATCTCTGGGAACATCCAGGACATGAAAGGCAAAAGAGGGAACCTTCTCCCTGGAAGCATGCAGGAGGAATGCCCGCCTGTCCCAAAGGCAACTGGTGAAACACTGCCTGCACCTTCCCTGGAGTGCACAAACACACACAACGCAGGATGCACCGGCTTTCGGCAGGAAATCAGTGGGATAACACCCTGGAGTGTGTGTGGAGGAGGACACACATCCCTCATCAGTGGGCAGAACAGGCTCCACAGCACAGGAGACAGGCCGGAGGAGTCATCCCTTGGGCTCTGGGGGAGGATATGTCTGCTTGGGTGGGGAACTCAGCAGCTTCTTGCAGACAGGCAGGAGGCTCCTGAAGTGCAGAATTTAACCGGCTATGGAGTTCATTCCACCTGTGCAGCAGATTTTGGGAGGTACTGCAACTGAGAAAGGGGGCAACAAGCTCTGGGCAAGGAAGAAGCAGATTATAGCCCTGCAGAACCTGCCAACATTTATGTTTCTATAGGAATACAACTCTGGATAGATGAAGGAGAGCAGAGAAACATGGAGTAGGGCTTGGCAGGTGCACAGCTGCAGAGGCAGCACAGCAGACTCTGGCAGATGGGCACCAAGGAACATGCAGAAGAGGCTGGTGTAAGAAAAATCCCAACCAGCACCAAAGGGACAGCAAGCTCTGCCCAACAGCTTGTGGGAATCCCTTTATTTCCTGCCATAAGCCCACAGAGGAGGCAGCAGGTATCCCCTTGGGATGTAGGAAATGACACAACTGCCCCCACACACGCCCTGGAACTACAGGTTTGGTGTGAACTCATGGGCCTGGGCACCCAACAGCAACATGGGTAGGGGACACCCACAGAGGGGTGACACCAGGGCAGGGGATGTGGGACAGCCTCAAATACAGACAGGGAGGCAGGGAACACCTCCGGAGGGAGGTGATACCCCCAAACACCGGCACAGGGGGCAGGAGACATCCCTGCAGGGGGTGACACTCACAAACACTGGGACACGGGACAGGGGACATCCCCAAACACAGGCACAAGGACAGGGGACACCCCCAAAACACAGGCACATAGGGCACGGGGATGCCCCCAAACACAGGCACATTGGGCAGAGGATGCCCCAAAAGGAGGGAGGTGACACCCCCAATCACGGGCACAGGGAACACCCCAGAAGGCGGTGACACCCCCAACTACAGCCACAGAGGACACCCCCAAAGGAAGGAGGTGACACTCCCAACCACAGGAACAGGGGACATCCCCGCAGGAGGGAGATACGCCCTCAAACACCAGTACAGGGGACACTCCCCATCATGGGCACATGGGACACTCCATGGGGGAGGTGACATCCCCAAGCAGGAGCACAGGGGATACCCCCAAAGGAGGGAAGTGACACTCCCAAACACGGGCACAGGGGACACCCAAAAGGAGGGAGGCGACACCCCCAATCACGGGCACAGGGGACAACCCAGAGGGCGGTGACACCTCCAAACACGGGCACAGGCGATACCCCCAAAGGAGGGAGGCGCAC